>JAWQFJ010001669.1:3624-164905 GCA_034096865.1 Theodoxus fluviatilis
AAACTAAAAGTGCCTCTTCAGTACACGAACAATCAATCCATTACGTATTACAATACTAGAGTTATTGTAAGTACTGACAGCAAACCTGGCAGCATGGCGCATGATCTCATGAAAAACCAGCAAAATCTGTAACATCGCACAAGGTAAAGAATATTCTCAGATTCTGGCAGTGGCAAGGTGTAAACGGTAACTAAACTTTCTAAAGCCAAAGCCAAGGGTGTCACGCACCTGCCTCCTGCAACACGTGCATAGATAGACTGGATTCACTTCTAAAGTTCCTCAACGACCTACGTGCAGAATGAGTATATCATAATCAACATAGGTCGTCTAAAACAAATTATGAATTTACTCTTGGTAGCCAAGATGTAAGTAAAGATGAGTGGAAAAGTTGTACCGACCTGTCGGGTGGACAAACTTCTCACCGATCTATCAGCATTATTTCCCCTTGTTCACTCGGTAGGGGGAGCTTCATCAGTTTGGCTGTTAGAGCCAATCGTGTGCCTTTGTTATTAAAGTCGAGCGGTTGAACGCGGGACGAACGAAAGCTAGCTGGTGGATGTACGTGTATTGTGTACGCGAGTGCTCCCACCGTTCCTTGCCATGAACGCTCTCACCGAAGCTCAAAATTCATTCGAACAGAGGTTGGTCTTGTCTTTTTAAACGCCTGTTATGTGTTGGTTACGCATTGCTCCTATTCCGATTTATATGTCACACTGACCCGCGGCTATGAATCGCTCACGAGTGAATGGTGTATAACTACCCATCATGTCGGATGTGAGCTAGCTGCGCGTATGGTATCAGTGTTTAGATGTTGCTTTCCCCTGTAATTGTAAAGCTTTGTGCAAGAATGTTGTAATTACAATAAGAAATATGCATATCTGTGCCCTCTTCTTCAAATTATGGACGATTTTCGTCAATAAAATTGAAAATTCGTTGACCGCACATGCAACTGCAATATTTAATACTACTCAGTCTACTGCCGTACAGGAACCTGCCTTCGAGTGTAAGTTGCTGGTCATATGTTTACATTCTCTCTTTGCATCCCTACCTTCAGACCAATCAATTTTCTTATCAGACACAATCGAATCCATGGACAAGATCTACTGAGTTTTGCTGCGGATGGCTGCGTTTGACTTTGAGTTGTTAACGAATTTCATGCAACATGCTTGCGTTCTCGGCAGTCGTGCACCTGGAGAAGAGAAACGCATTTGGCAGTTTCGGGCAGTGGAAAGCCTGTTGACATTCCATTGAATAGCTAAGAAAATAAACAAATGGAGAATGAGGACGTGCCAAAGCGGAGAACTAAAAGTATTTATAGGAGCTTCCCTTCCCTTCAATCTTGTCTAAAACATATAGGCTAGGCTTTACAGTTTCTGACACTGACAGCCCCCCCCCCCCCCCCCCCCCCCCCTTAGTTTTATACCTTTGGTTTGATCAGGTCTAAAATGAAGACCGTTTACACAATATTACTATTATTTGGGTATTGTCAGACAACATGCAGTTTTCTTGTATGTATTTAGAATATGATAGTTTTATTTATAATGGGAACAAGGTTTTTGTATTTAATCTTTCCTACTCGTGCATGCGCATGCATATGGGTATATATGCACACACACATGCACGCAGGCACACACGCACGCGCGTGCACACACACGCACGCGCGTGCACACACACACACACACACACACGAAAGGGCAGTCGAAAATTATTTGCTGTTTCCACCGTGCCAGGGCTTCGGGTGTATAATTTGGTCAAAAATTACAACTGCATTCAATGATTTGTTTCCACTGAATGACTCTGTTCTGCAGCTGTTCTGATGTGTATTGTCTCAATGCTTTTGTGCAGTCCATACACTTGATACTATACACATGACATGTACTGTATGATGTAGTGCGTGTTTGGGTTGTTTGCCTTCAGTTGTTCAGCAAACTCGTTGTGAGTGTGTGTCAAGAAATGTCATGTTCAGTGGGTATGCATTGAAGTGCAGAGTGCGGTGGCCCAGATTAACTAAAAAATTTCCAACATTGACATGAAACTGCTCTGGCAAGTGACATGAACATCTTTTCCTGCAGGGGAATGACTGTCCTGGAACTGTCCTTATCATTCTTGTAGACTTCTAATCTGTGTATAGGTCCAGTTTTATGGCAAAGAATGCCAATTTTTGCATTGATGCCATGCACAGAAGAGAAAACTTTTTCTTTTCCCATGATAGTAAAAAGTTATAGGGTTGGTAGAAGAAAAAAAGTTGGTCAGGTTACTGTAACATAACTTTTTAGATGGGGGCCCTATTTATAAGCATTTTACATGAATAGTAGCAATACAGTTTTCTTTTATTTTATGGGATTTTTACTCGAAAAAAGAAGTCTTCTACACCAATAAGCCTTGTATTGGGAAGGCCTTGAAAGCGAGCTTTTCTATTGTATTGACATGAAATTCTTTAAGTACTGAAGAAAAGAACAAGGTCATAGTTACTAGTACTACTGAAAGACAAAATAGTGTTATATCATGTAAATGTGCCCACATGCATGTGTACATATGTGCACACACTTTATAAACTGAAAAGTATGTGCGCACACACATATACCCCACCCCCTCTCCCACCCACCCCCAAAAGAAGTTGTTGTTAAAGTAACACTGCAAAAATGATAGGGTCATTAGGAAGGCCTGGCCTTTCTTCTTCTCTCTTTTTTTTAAATTGTAATTAGAGAGACTTGATTAAAACTGGGAACATGTATGTGCGTATGTGTATGTGTGTGCATACACATGTGTTTTTAAAGAAATGTCATGTATACAGTAGATTCATCTGAACATAAATAACCATTTCTCTTTTGCTGAAAGCACTATTTTACTTAGTGCTCATAGGGAAGATGGGACAGCATGCAGTTTGCCATTTACCTTTGTCCCCCCCCCCCCCCCCCCCCCCCCCCAAATTTATAATAGAAGTTTAGGGTTTGCAAGGAAACAATAAGATTGGTCAGGTTACCATAACCAAAACTATTTGTGACAGTGCATACAAAACAAGGCTGAAGTCAGAAAAATGACAATGTGAGATATTCAAGTTTCAACCACCGTGTTATTTCTTTATTCATGCATATTTAAGAGGAAACACATGTTCTAAGGGGAAATCTACATACAAAAATTTTACAGTTAAGTTCAGGACAGCAATTGTATAACAATTAACATTGTGTGCTGAGGACTTTGCTCAGAAACTGTTTTGCCCACTTGAACCTTGTTTCTCATGCAGTCACCTTTTTTATGGTAACCCACAAACAGTGCTTGTGTCTTATAAAATGACACTTGACTTTCTTGTTTTTCCTTTCCTCAGGTTCAACTGCAATGTGTGCCTTTGCCCGAAGCTGAAAATGATATATGCAGTATGCCAGCACAGAGTTTGTCTTGACTGCTTGTACCAGAGTGATGGGACTCGTCGGCCCAGTATGGCCAGGTGTCCTACTTGTCAGCTAATGAATTCCTATCCCTACATTAGGTACAGTACTATTCACAGTAACAGTTGTCCTCTTTTTAAAAATTCATTCTTGCAACTTGTGTCAATGTTGTAGCAGTATATTATTCATTTATAGCTATCATGTCTATTACTATTAGCATCCATAATTTGAAAGCAAAATATCTGTGCTGAGGCTTATGGAACCTAAATAACTTGGGACAACACTCCTGGTTGTCATTGTTGTAGACACTAAATACATCTGTGAAATTTTAATGGGAAAAAGTTCTGAGTCTCCAATTAGTCCAAATAAATTGTATTTCTGGTCTGAACTGATAGTCAGCAGTTGGTAACCTGTTTGTGGCTCATTGCAGGCCGGACATCCCTGATGATAACATAGAAATGCAAAAGTGCCTGGGAGTCAGGGTCTGCCCTGTACGTGGATGCTCTGTGGAACTGTGGGAGTGGGAAGTGGAAAGTCACCAGAAGTAAGAGCTGTTGTCTGCATTGAGTTGCCTATTGATAACTTGTTTTTGTTGGAATGCATCTACCTCTCTGTGTCTTGTGATGTCCATCTTCGTAGACCCTCCCACATGCAATAAGAATATTTAAAATACCATGGTCTTCTCACAGGAACTATTAACTCATTCAAGGCACAGAATTTCTAGTGCGTCTGTCCCCTGGAATCGCAGGAAAATGGACCAAGTTTGAAAAGTCGTAGTAAAATAAATACTGTAGCTACAAAGCTAAACTTGGTATGGCTAGAAAGGTCTTTCTTTGCCAAAACTAGCCAAATGCTGCACTTTGTCATGCTAAGAAAACACTACACTTGCCATGACAGTAAGTAGAGCCACTATTTTGAAAAAAATAGGTCTTTCACCCAGCTCTCTTTCTCAGAGTGCCCACTGCTTGTTTCTTGGTCTAGAGCTCTTAAAAAAAAAGTGAACTTCAAAAAATGGCACAAAAACACACTGGAGAAATTTGTGATGATTGTGTTTATTAGTCCTGAGTTACAACCAATATGAGCCTACAATGAACAACCGAGCAGCTGATGGCGAGTTCGACCTAGTTTCATCCTCGCTCTCTGATACCTCATCATTAGCGAGAGGAAAATCACTACTATCATCATCATCGTGAAAGGGGTCATCACAAAAACACACTGGAGAAATTTTGTGTTGATTGTATATATATATTAGTCCTGAGTTACAACCAATATGAGCCTACAATGAACTACCTAGCAGCTGATGGCGTGGTCGACCTCGTTTCAGCCACATTGACAACTTCGCTCTCATCCTTGTTGTCTGATACCTCGTCATTAGCGAGAGGAAAATCACCACTATCATCATCATCATGAAAGGGATCATCTACATCAGTTCCTATCTCATACAAAGCATCCACTTCAGCATCAGAACCCTCCTCTATAGCAATTTCCACTCGCTCACCCAACCTCGCGCTGCGATCGACGCTATGCCGCCATCGCTGTTTACTTCGCGCCTCGTAGTGCATTGCTGATAAAGGTTATGGTCTAGCCGGGAAAGATCTGTGTGGCGAAACTGTGCTTTTTCATGCCTTCTGTTTATTATTGTTATTAGAGTGTTTAGTATGTGTCTGCTGAGCCGTAGCTTCTAGCGGTTTTCCTTGCCCTGAGCCGGTGATTAGTAGAGAATTGACCCCCTGTGTAGGTGAATGACTTGAAAGTGTTACGAGTGTAGTGGACTCCACTGGCGTTTTCGCGCTGACCAACCTGTGACTTTCAACTTGTGAAGTGACCAGTCAGAGTGGAGTGGGATGAACAGTGGTGATTGGACTGACTGAACTTGGTGACGTCAGTGAAGGCATTTAAGCGAGTGTCGCCGGATGCTCGTGGCGCCAGTACATTTATTTTTAGCGGAGCAGTGACATCGGCGCCCTGCGTGGTGTAGGTGTTTTGCTCTTGGCAGTGGCCATGTAGGAATGAAGAAGGAGGGTGATGAGAGAGCTTCAGCCCGCCTGGAACCGGCTGGAAGAGGGCCTTTGCCAGGGGGTGGTGGAATGACGAATAGCCAGCGTGCCTGCCTGCCTGCTTACCTGCTCTGTTGAAGTGTGGTGGCCTGGAAGAAGGAGAAGAAGGAGGAACAAGTTCCCTCTGCACGACCCAGAGGAAGAAATGCCAGAGAGAGAGAGAGAGAGAAGGAAAGAGTGTCAAGTGCGACCATTTCCGTCGTTGTGGTGAGAGAGAGAGAGAAGGAAAGAGTGTCAAGTGCGACCATTTCCGTCGTTGTGGTGAGAGAGAGAGAGAAGGAAAGAGTGTCAAGTGCGACCATTTCCGTCGTTGTGGTGAGAGAGAGAGAGAGAAGGAAAGAGTGTCAAGTGCGACCATTTCCGTCGTTGTGGTGATTTTTTCTCCCGGGTCACCGGCTGCAATGTCGGTGCACTCAGACCCCCTTCCCCCAACCCCTGTGCTAGCGCGATAGGCGCGGGGTAGAAGTCCGTGCTTCTCCAACTCCACGTTTTCATCGAAAGGGTCAGCTAAGTACACTTAGTTAATTACCTCGGCTCGGGCAGACATCTTTCTTTTCATTGTTTGTTTTTTTCCATGTCTCACTGCCAGTTGTTGAAATGAATTGATTGCTTCTACTTGCATTCTATGCATTTTTGTGGCGCTTGACGCCCATTCACCTTTCACGGGTAAATGCATCCTGAAAATTAAACTACTTCCTTTGAATTGATTTTGGTTTCGCCATTGCTTCATTGCCAGACAATTACCATCTAGCGTTTGAATGGAGGAATGAAGGTGCGTGCTTTAGTTCTTCCCCTAGACATTTAAACGAGCCATTTGAGTAAAGAACGAGTACGTCACATTTGGGGCCTTCGTCTCGGGAGAATTTGAACGAAATGCAATAAGTAAAGTAAATCTGAATTCATGTTTTACAGTTAAGTCTGGAGTGTCTGTACCTTGAGCGAGAGTGATATGACCTGACCTGCCATTTCTGTTTTTGATTCACCTTGTTGCTCGCATGCCTTGCTGCACTGTGTGACCTTGTTTTGACTTGCTAAAAGCGTGCAGTTACTGCTGTTTGAAGTTTTGCTGAGTTCAGTAGTGTGTGAAGCTAGCAAATCCTTACAATGGGTGAAGTAGCATTGCCGTCAAGTGAGTTGATCTGTTTTTTGAAAGGGTCAACTTTGAAGATTGTGATAAGGGAGTTAGGGTTGAGTGCAGGCGAGGGGGCTACTGACGGTGAATTGCGAGATATCCTGTTCAAGTTCAGAAGAACAGTGATAAGGGAGAAATGGGAGAGATTTTGGGCTGAGCAAGGAGAGAGGGAGAGAAAAGACAGGGAGTGTAGGGAGAAGAGCAAGGCATTCAGAGAGAGGATAAAAGCATATAGAGACAGAAAGTTGGAGCAGAAGGAGAGAGAGAGAGCTAGGAAGGTTGCAGAGAGAGCCGGGGAGGCAGAGCGGAAGGAGAGTGAGAGGGAGATGGTCTTGATGGGGGGCTGTGAGGAGGTTGTTGTTGCTGAGGAGGTTGTTGTTGCTGAGGAGGTTGTTGTTGCTGAGGAGGTTGTTGTTGCTGAGGAGGTTGTTGTTGCTGAGGAGGTTGTTGTTGCTGAGGAGGTTGTTGCTGAGGAGAGTTGGTGTGAGGAGGTTGTTGCTGAGGCGAGTCAGTGTGAGATGGTTGATGTGTTCCACGGTGTTGATGTGTTCTACCCGGCGGAAGGAGAGGGAGAAGTTGAAGGATGAGACTGAGAGTGGGGTGTTGATGTGTTCCACGGTGTTGATGTGTTCTACCCGGCGGAAGGAGAGGGAGAAGTTGAAGGATGAGACTGAGAGTGGGGTGTTGATGTGTTCCACGGTGTTGATGTGTTCTACCCGGCGGAAGGAGAAGTGTGAGAGGGAGAAGTTGAAGGATGAGACTGAGAGTGGGGTGTTGATGTGTTCCACGGTGTTGATGTGTTCTACCCGGCGGAAGGAGAAGTGTGCGGAGGTTGAGCATGAGTCTTGTGGGAAGACTGGTGTGGAGTTGGAGGATGTGGGAGAGGAAGGAATTGAGTCTTGTGGGAAGACTGGTGTGGAGTTGGAGGATGTGGGAGAGGAAGGAATTGAGTCTTGTGGGAAGACTGGTGTGGAGTTGGAGGATGTGGGAGAGGAAGGAATGGAGATGGGAGAGGTTGCATGTGGTGGTGTGAGTCGCGGAGAGGCGAGCCACAGGGAGAGAAAATGGTTTGACTGGAGGAAGAGAAAAAAAAAAGGCTAAATTCAGAGAGGAATGACTGGGTGTGGGAATGAGAAAGAGTTGATGTGTTTGGCTGTTTATTGGATTGTGCTGTGCAGAGAATGTGATGGGTGGAGTGTGAGAGTTTTGTGGGCCAGTGTGATGGTCAGGTGAGGTGGTTGTGTGGTGTGATGTGTTTGGACTTAGGGTGTGAAACCAGTGAGAAGGAGTTTTGAGGTGTTCCTGCCTGTTGTTAGGGAGAGTTTGGGCTGTTTTTGATTGAATTATGAAGTGTGAAAAATGTCATTTCCATAACATTTTTCTCGTTGTGGAAGGGAAGTGTGGCGAAACTGTGCTTTTTCATGCCTTCTGTTTATTATTGTTATTAGAGTGTTTAGTATGTGTCTGCTGAGCCGTAGCTTCTAGCGGTTTTCCTTGCCCTGAGCCGGTGATTAGTAGAGAATTGACCCCCTGTGTAGGTGAATGACTTGAAAGTGTTACGAGTGTAGTGGACTCCACTGGCGTTTTCGCGCTGACCAACCTGTGACTTTCAACTTGTGAAGTGACCAGTCAGAGTGGAGTGGGATGAACAGTGGTGATGGGACTGACTGAACTTGGTGACGTCAGTGAAGGCATTTAAGCGAGTGTCGCCGGATGCTCGTGGCGCCAGTACATTTATTTTTAGCGGAGCAGTGACATCGGCGCCCTGCTTGGTGTAGGTGTTTTGCTCTTGGCAGTGGCCATGTAGGAATGAAGAAGGAGGGTGATGAGAGAGCTTCAGCCCGCCTGGAACCGGCTGGAAGAGGGCCTTTGCCAGGGGGTGGTGGAATGACGAATAGCCAGCGTGCCTGCCTGCCTGCTTACCTGCTCTGTTGAAGTGTGGTGGCCTGGAAGAAGGAGAAGAAGGAGGAACAAGTTCCCTCTGCACGACCCAGAGGAAGAAATGCCAGAGAGAGAGAGAGAGAGAAGGAAAGAGTGTCAAGTGCGACCATTTCCGTCGTTGTGGTGAGAGAGAGAGAGAAGGAAAGAGTGTCAAGTGCGACCATTTCCGTCGTTGTGGTGAGAGAGAGAGAGAAGGAAAGAGTGTCAAGTGCGACCATTTCCGTCATTGTGGTGAGAGAGAGAGAGAAGGAAAGAGTGTCAAGTGCGACCATTTCCGTCGTTGTGGTGATTTTTTCTCCCGGGTCACCGGCTGCAATGTCGGTGCACTCAGACCCCCTTCCCCCAACCCCTGTGCTAGCGCGATAGGCGCGGGGTAGAAGTCCGTGCTTCTCCAACTCCACGTTTTCATCGAAAGGGTCAGCTAAGTACACTTAGTTAATTACCTCGGCTCGGGCAGACATCTTTCTTTTCATTGTTTGTTTTTTTCCATGTCTCACTGCCAGTTGTTGAAATGAATTGATTGCTTCTACTTGCATTCTATGCATTTTTGTGGCGCTTGACGCCCATTCACCTTTCACGGGTAAATGCATCCTGAAAATTAAACTACTTCCTTTGAATTGATTTTGGTTTCGCCATTGCTTCATTGCCAGACAATTACCATCTAGCGTTTGAATGGAGGAATGAAGGTGCGTGCTTTAGTTCTTCCCCTAGACATTTAAACGAGCCATTTGAGTAAAGAACGAGTACGTCACAATCTGTGTGTTGATCTAAAGCTGGCAAACTATAGTACAGAGACGAATTCAAGACTAGACTAGTTCCCTAAACCATATTTTCATATGAGCCTACACGCCGCGAATGAGTTAACCCTCCCTTCATCCTGTATTGCCTTCATCCAGCTGTGAATTACTTGTTCTTTACCCTATTCAGTCTTTCACCCACTTAAATTACTAATTATAAGGGTTTTGGTAATGGACAGAATTGGGCTGGACTGCAAGTGAGGGCTAAGTTTTCCCTACAATACTGACCACTAGACAAACCAGTGATATATGACCTTTTGACCTCAAAAAAAGAATTAGCATAATTATTACCCACACGTGCTAGCCTGCATCGGCCAATCCGATTGCCTAAACCCAGCAGACAGGCCGTGGCAAGGGAGGCAACTCCCAATGCCTCGCGCCTGCCCGTGTATAAAGGCTGCAGGCAGCACGTTTCCTCTCTTTGACAATTTTTCGAAACTGTGCGTTTCGCTGGTACTTTTGCTACTGGGATTACCTCGAGGTTACGTTGTGTGACTTAAGGAGTTAGCTGTTCCTTCGCTGGGAGCTTGAGGGAAGTATGGCGGTGCGTCACAGTTGCGTCTGTTTGACACTTCGTGTAGCAGTGCGTTTGCTTGGTTGTTTGCGTACACGCGCTGTGTGTGGTTGCTTTAGCGTGTAGCGCTCTTCAGTGCGCGCGAGGACTGGCTGGCGTTGCTTGTTTCCTTGTCTTCACGTACATTTTTTCGTTGGTTGTTCGCTGTTACTCCACGTCGGTGGCGTGGCTACCGCACTCGTTAATGGCGACTGCACCTACTCCGTTTCGTGGCTAGGAATGGCGTACTCTCTGTGGTGGCGGCGACATGGAGGTTGAGAGGTGTTCTTGTTCTTATGAACGCGTGCTCATCTCACTCTCCTACTTCGTCTCCCACGCCTGGTTAGGGGGTTAGCAGTAGTATAGTAATTAGGGCTGCCAGCTCACCCCTAATGAGGCAGCTGCTCACTTTTTAAAATTAATTGGTCAACTAATGACTTTTTCAATCTGAGGAGACAGGCTGCAAGCAAGTTTAGTTTCTGACAATATCACCTCGCCTTTAATTAGTGGGCTTTTCTCTTACAAACACACACAGACACACACTGGCACACTTACACACACAAACACACACTCACAGGCACACAAACACACTTACCTTCGCGTGCGCGCGAAATAGGCCAAGTCAAGTCGGCCTATCCACAAAGGAAGCCTCTAAGGTTTACATTGCTACAAATGCAACCATATTTTCGTTAAAAACGTGACAATTACATATTGTAGAGTCTTGCCAAAGACTGGTAGCCTTATTTTGGATGAACTTAATCCATTTTCAATTAGATTGAGTACACTGCATGTAAAAAAATGCGCTTAATTGCATGATCTAAACCACGCTGTTTNNNGCTCACATCAGGTTCTACTGAAGCACCTGATGTGAGCTGAGACAGCCAGCGATTGCCGATGTTATGTGGAGGAATGGTTACGAAATCATCACAAATTAGTGTTTATATATATAGAAAAATATTTTTTGGTCTGTTTCCATTAATTTACCTGTAATAATGCCAATTACATGCAAATAAAGCAAAGAAAGATATCAAAAACACTCTGTACTTGATCTTAGAATGACAAACATTCATTTTTGACTACACACAAACAATTTCTTACAGATCCATAAATATAATAGAAGTTAGAATTTTTAAACAAATCAACCCTGTCATGTGTCATTTTCTCTGAAATCTTACAGGACTGGAGCTTGTAGTTGTGAAATTCCTAATAGGATGTTAAGAGTTATGGTTATTTGTACTTAGTAAGAGGAGAAATATTTTTCTTCTCTGAATTGACGTGACCCACCATCTTGAAATGAGTCATAAATCACCTCAGACTTTCTCAATTGAGGCTAAAATTGCTGTGGAGGTGATGGGTTGACAATTTTGGGATTCAATTTATATCATACCACAGACATCTACCAATCCAACAGGAAAATTTGACTCCTCTCACTCACTCACCATTTCTTTGGGCAGGAAGGTCCTCATAACTGCTATTGTGAAGTAAAGTAAATCTAGAAGAACATCTCTCTGAAACCAGTCTTGTTCTTGAAGTTCTTTTGGACATTTTGAAATCTTGTTTCAGTTCAATACTGAATTATTTCCTGCTATAGTGAAACTGAATGGGTATGGAGAGGGTGAGAGAATGTGTGCAACTGCGGTTGCTCACAGGAGAGATTTGCAGGCATTTAGATCATAGATCTGGCCAGATATTACACTAGTTTGTTTTTTATGAGGTAAACTTCTCATTTAGATTTCCCTTATCTCTTTAACTCCTCTCTTTTTGGTTACACTTCCAATAACAGGCTCGTCTGAGGGGAGGGGTGCGGAAAAGACAGCAAAGCTGGTGGGCCAAGCAATCTGATGGGCCACAGCATTTATTTGGTGTAAATAAATAGATAAATGAGTATTTTTGTTGGGATTTGCATTTATTTCATCATTTACACCAATCAGATGCTGTGGCCCATCAGCTCCTGTGACCTTCCAGCTTTGCTGTCTTTCCCGCACCCCTCTCCCTGGACAAGTCCACTAGTGTGGCCCTTATCAGAAATCTTTCCCCTTTTTTTACATTTGAACCCATCTGTCTCTAATGAATTCCGGAAATAGAAGAAAAGCTCTCCATTTTTCTTCCAGATTGTTCCTTCCCATGCCACACCTACTGGATCTGATCCCTGGCAGCTCATCTGCTCAGAGGCAGACAAGCAGAAGGCTACCATGATTGTTCTGGGCTCAAGAGGAATGGGCAAGATTCGCCGCACCATTCTGGGTTCTGTCTCCGACTCTGTCATCCACCATTCCAAGGTGCCAGTGCTGGTCTGCAAGATGCCCAAGGAATGATCTGTGGTGCCCATACCTGCTGGGTCTGCAAGGGTGCCAGTATCAGATCTACTGCAGGAATGGTGTTGGTGTTCTCTCAAACTTGTCCAGGACCTGATGAGACTGGTGGAGTGTTGCCCACAGTGGGAAGAGCTAGTAAGAGCAGAGAGCAAGCCTAGTAAATGCCTGTTCATCTTGTTTAGCTGGGTCAGTTCTTGAGGAGTTGCTGTTGAAGGAATGAGACATCTGTGATTGTGAAATGTGGTGGTGCAGGATTTTTTTAATAACCTGAACTGTCGGGCGCATATGAGAAAACCTTAGTTGAAATCTGATATTTCTGGAACCAAAATAGTGACAAATTTCACGGTAATGTCACTTGATTTTTCTCTTTTAATGTCACATTATTATTCTGACGTGAAATTAACATCATTAGAAAGCTCATAATCTTGCCTCTACTGACAAGGTTTGAATATCTGGTGCCCTTGAAATTCCTGCTGTTGATAAATTGTAATTTGAAGACTTAATGGATTTGACTGTATTTGGCAGTAAAGAAATAGAAGAGAGACCGTTTTAAAGCTGTGTATGTTGTTTTTTAAAAGCAAAGATTGTTGTTGAATAAATAGAAGCACAGACCAACAGACTGACTGACCAGATCAACTGACCAAATGAGAGGGACGCGTGTGCCAAAATCTTCCACCCATTGCACACGAGCATTTGATTGAGGGTGGATGCCTAATGCACAGAAATGTTGAAGCTCTTCGGGGAAAGTATACAGTGGTGTATTATTTAAAACATTCTGTATATGTGGATTTCTGAGTAAAATCTGTACTCGGGGCACTCTTGCCACTGTAGGTAACAGTCTAGTTGTCTCATCTGGAACTGGGATATGCAAAACACATTGTTGAAATGGACTTATAAGGGGAGACTCTTCCATTGAACTCTCTATATACTACAGTGCTATGGATCTCAAAGGTAACTGAATTTTACTAGGAAGCTTCAAACGGCAAATGATATGGCACTTAATTATCATTCAACTTTTGCCTTTCTAACTTACGCAAGGGCACTTTGTGTGTTGAGAAGTTCATGTCCTTTTGCCGATGCTTGTCTTTTCCTACAATGATAGAGGGTCTCTCCTTGTAAGGCCATGTCAACCATCATACGAAAAACATCCAGGCAAGTCCACCTGAGTGCATGAAGGATAAGATTTGAGCTAATTTTCCCCTTTCAGCTGCTGCGTGGCTATTATCCAGCTTGAACTCAAATTGTGTTTGCGGAAACCCAGGCTGAAATGTTTCATGTCTGTACCTTGCTTTGTTGGCTTCTTGGCCAAACAAGGTGTCCTCACACCCATCTTTCTGGATTGTTAATTACAAACACCTACAACTGCACTAAATCACTGTACTCCTTTGTACTTGCTATGAATGCAAATTATTTGATGATCAAATGTTAGCATGTAGTTTGTAACCCTGCCATATTTTGGCTACATGCCGGAATCGACAGGAGAGGGGGGATGTTAACAACAAGAGACTGCTATTTTTGGCTTTCAACCTAGGGTCATCTTACCTGTGAAAAAGCTCACAAAGGTTTCTGGCTTTATTTTGCGACTGAATAAGTTGCATGTGCTGCTTTTGCAACATGCTAAGTCAGGTATTTAGGAAAAGGGTTTTCTGCTTTTTATTTTGTCAAGATATTTCTGGAACAGGGTCCCCCACTTAAAAAGCTGAATAAGTATTAGATTGTTGCTGCATTTTTAAGACAAGGGATGGGAATTTCCTTCTTGAGCCACATTGAACTTGATATGGACAAAAGTGAAGATGATGCTGATGATGATTACAGTAATGAAGAAATTCACTCAGGTGACTGCAAGTTCCTCTTCACTTATCTACTGGTTGTGTGTAATCAGAAATTCTCATTTTTAATGCCTCTTTCATGTTTTTTATGATTTATCCATACTTTTTATCATTCAGAGATGATTAGCCAGAACATGCAACTCAGCAGTGCTTAGAATATTGATTTCACTGTTCACTTACTCTGTGGGCGCGTGTGTGTCAAGTGAATTTTAACTTTTGAATAATCAGAAACAGTTTAATATATACCATTTGTAAGGATGTGTAGTCATTTTACCTCATTTCAATCTGTGCCAGAATGGAATCTTCATTTGTTTTAATCAAACGTGATGAAAATCCTCTTGCACCAAATGGACCAGTGTGGCACCACTTATACATGTTTTTATCATATTCTGAACATTGAGCTCTGGCACACTTTACTCCTCAACTGCTTGATATGATTAATAATCTTTAGGTCTGTTTTCATCTTGATTTCTCTTGTTAATTTGCACTAGGTAGGTAGGCAGAAACTTTTCTGTGACAGAAAAGTCATCATACACAAGTTGCACTAGCTTTTTGTGACTCTGATGTGATGCCTGCAGCATTTACATTGGGACCATGAAGTTTGTGTCGATTCCAATTTGCCAGGTTCTCCCTGGTCATGTCGCAGTCATTTTTGGCTGCTGTTTGGTATTGTGTAAGTTGACTTCAGTTGCGATCTTTCTTCAAATCCATTGCTATTTTGTGGACTTTAGTGAGGATAGGGCTGCCCAAGCCTAAATCCACCCCCAAACCCCCCACCCATCCCCCATTAAAAAAATGTTTATTTGGT
The DNA here is from genome assembly GCA_034096865.1 of Theodoxus fluviatilis. NCBI lineage: Eukaryota > Metazoa > Mollusca > Gastropoda > Cycloneritida > Neritidae > Theodoxus > Theodoxus fluviatilis. The sequence continues at coordinate 18,443 of JAWQFJ010001669.1, forward strand.
CCCCCTTTTTAGAAAAATTTATTTGGAGAATTTCATCCTCAGTTGCTGCGGTGCAGTGTTAAATGACATGTAAACTCCTTGTTGGGGCTGTGCTCAGCAGTCTGAATATGATCAGATACATGTACCATCCTATGACCTTCAGTATGAATTTTGGGCATAATATTAATTTACTTTCATCAGAGAGGCCGATATTTTCTTTACTTCAAGCAGTATTGCCTAGATAAGTTGGATTGCTCAAGTGGGAAGTGTAAAACTTCTGCATGAGATCTTTAAAAATGACTTTGATCTTGAACCTTAATAATACCAATATCTTGATGCAATGAAGCATTCACTAATATATTGAAAGGAAAATATGTGAAGTTATAGTCCTATTTCAGGTGTAGAATTGAGATTAATACTGAACTGGGAAAAATTCTGTGTTCTACCTTTTCATTTTTATAGGTGAAGAGGATTAAATACTGTTCGTTTAGATTTGCCCAATGCAAGTATTTTTTCCGATGTGATAATCTTCAGCATCTCTACTGCAGTGCCTGTATATTGGCAAATTGCCGGAACTCAACCAAAGACTTAAAAATAAGGCCTGATATGCCTCTTTGCCTTATCTGAATACTGGAAAATGTTGCTGGTATCAGACATTTGATTTTTTGCCATGCTCATGGTGTTTATATTGTTGATGTTTGAGAACTCAATTTTTTAATTCCGTTTGTACTTTCTTCAGATTTCAATCACCCTTTCTGAATACCACAAAATGTGTGGTACTTGGTAAATATCCCATTATGACTTTTGCCGTTGGTTTTAAATTCTGAATTATCACTGTCTGAAATATTCTTGATGTGACTAGGATTGTCGAAATTCTTCAGCCAACACTAATTCTGGTTTGAATCAATCAAAAAGGAGTTTCCTGCTATTGCAGGGCAGATTGTTTGATGGCAAAGAAGGGTTTGGATATTTTCTAGTCTGGGTATATGGAAAAGAAGTTGCCTGTTTTAGCAGGACCTTGAAGTTTTGCATTGTTTCCTTTGACAATCTGTAGACCAAGTTAAAAAAACAAACTATTTACCAATTTCTGAATCAATTCCGTCACCACTGCATAATTTCCAGCTACACTATACTCCACCATTCCCACACCACACCTTGCTACCCAGTGATGTGGGTTAGCTCTCATTTTCCCATCCGACTCGTTGCTCAAAATTCACTAACCATGTCGGGGAGAGCAGATCTGCACTTGACCACTAAATTTGGAACAGTAATTCTTAGGAAGGACAAGGAGAAGCTGAGACCTAGCTGACAGCTATGTCATCAAGGGAATGACAGCAAGGGGTGGAGAGAGGTGGTGTGGGATATTGAACATTGTGTCTCTGGCAGTGTTGTTTTCCTCCATGTCCACTGACTGGTGCAATGATGTTGCTGCATAATGTTTGAAATCTGAACTGAAATCTTCACCTGAAACTGACCTTGATTTAGTGCATTAAAGGAATTTCTTCTCAAGTCTCTTGCAGTGGATAGTTTGATTTGCATTCAGATGTGTGTGTGTGTGTGTGTGTGTGGTGTGTGGGGGGGGGGGGGGGGGGGGGGGGGGGGGGGGTAGAGGAGAAGGCAACAGGGGACAGAAAGCGAAAGATCTAATGCAACAAATATGCAACCCTGTACATGCACCATGCATTTCACTACATTTGTGCCCACCATTCACTATGGTAACTAGTTTAAAATGTATTCAAATGTGTACCAGAGACTTGTTTCCAAATAACTTAGCCATTCAAAATGGCATTTGTTGCCGAGTGTCTCATAATTATTGTCTGCACAGCTTGCTTGGTTCATTGTTCCCTGAAGTGATAATCCCCATCTGGGCCTGGATTGGCCTTATAAGTCATCTCTGGACCCACAGTCACAAATCTCTGACACTGAAGTTGTGGTTGTCTTACGGATTACTTAATTAAAAAAGACAAAGCTCCATGATTCAGCAATACATTCATTTCTATTTCATTCTTGAATATTGCACTGCCTTGACATTCAATTACTAATAGTGCTATTTCTTGCATCATTTCACATTTTGATGGACAGAGTGATTCATGCCACTTGTATTTTTGTGGTGAAATATACAAAACATATACATGAATAGGCATTTGTCAAAATCTTTGCTTAAATATTTTTTTGAAAATTAAATAAAAGCCACACAAAATTTGCTGAGAGACACTTCCATCTAAAGCAGAATTGGAAATGAAAATGAATCTTATGGAAGTCACACATGGCATCTGGCAGTGGTATTGCAGTCAAACAAGGGAAAAACTCATTGATGGCCACATTTCCTGGAGAGCAGCAATAAGGGAATCCAGCATTTCAAGTATGCTTGACTTTGTCAACAATCAAATAAACAGCTGAGCAATTGGGACACAGTCTACATCTGCCCTTGCTGCCAAAGATTCTGTTCAGTTCTCTCTATGGGTTGGGGGTAAGGACTGACCTTCCATTCTCCCTGCAAGACTCATAATATCATCTCAAATGATTTCACATGGTCAATGGCCTTACACGGCCTACAAAGACTGAAGGGCCACGAAGCTCCATCTATCCAGCTGTGTTATTGTGTGGTGTCAGCCATGGCACCACTGATTTTTTTCCCATTGAAAATGGATGGGACCACCATTCATGCAGGGTACACAAGCACCAACTGCATTGTTGGAGCATGTAGTGGCATCACTTTAAATAAAACTAATATGAATGTGGTATACTCCTTTTTTCAGGGTATGCAGTAATTACAACAACTTCATCGGCACAATTGTCATTAACGAGATGGCCACTACTGTCTTCCATAAGATGCATTCATTTTCAAAAGACTGCAGTTGGAATGCAGTTTCTTAGGAGGGTATTTTGGTGCATCTCTCAACAAACTTTCTGTTGCAAAGTGCAAAGCCACCACCTCATAAAACCAATGGGCACAGTGTACAACGGATGCTAACATAAATAACAACAACAACTACCATTATAATAATGTAGTATTAAAAAAACTAATATGAACATAGTGTAAATCAGCAGTCTAATGTACTAGGCCAGCATAACAAGTTTCATGCAAAGTAAACCCTTGAAAGTGTGAACATGCAATGTACAATACATAGACTCAGTTAACATACAGGAGTCAAAAAAGGATTAAACTGCTTGTTTTTCTTGGTACTTAAAAGCCAATCAAAACAAATACACAAGTCATTCCTGCTTATCCATTGTATCTTAGCTTGCATACATTTTATTTTTAAAAATGAGAAATTATTTTAGCAGCACACCCTACACATGTATGACTTCATGTACAATATCCACACTTATTGTCAAAATGTGAAGGGTGTGAAGTTGAACGACACAAAATGTCACTCATACTCTCTTTAACTTGATCATATAAGAGGAGAGAGGAGGCAGTATCTATTGCAGTGACTGAAGAAGCGTGTGCAAGTATTCTGTAACATTTGATTTTTTGTGAAGCTGTTGTGAAGGGTCAGTGGCCTAACAATAAACCACTCATTCATTTGCTCTTTAACTTGATCAAAAACTGTTCATGAAAAACATTGATTACTACATTTCAACAGGCACAACTGCTTTCAAAGTGAACAACACAACTGCAATAAAAGGACATTACATTGCAGTGTAAGACTTTGGCATGCTGATACCATAAACGATTATGCCATTTTCAGGTAATGTAAGTAACCCCTTCACAAGAGCAATTAGCAAAACATGAGCAGCTTCATCATCACTGACATGATGGTCCATCTCTGTGTACACAGTACAGCAACAGAACAAAGACTAAGTGCCCAAAATCAAGTACACAAGGGTATCCACAAGGATATGCATAGTCTCTGTTACAGGAGAACTGCAGGCAAGTTATTATTTTAAAATAACTGAATAGATATATGAAATATAAATCTTAAAAAATTTAAAACTAAAGAAAGAAAAAAGAAGCATACCCGATAAACAGTACATGGAGGTTTAAAAAAAGTTATCTGCACACTTATGCCTATCCTATCATGCCCCAAAAGACAATTTACCAGGAAGTATAAAATTTGCCCAGTACAACAGCAGAAGTTCTAGCAGAACAAGGATGAAGATGTGTGGGTTATCACATGCTGCTCATGGAAAGTGTCCGACACCTGGATCTTAAAGTTCCTGAGGTGGTGACCACCTCTAGATTATGTTCTATGTCATCCAACAATTCTGTGGAACAATCAATAAGGGTAAGAAGAGCGTTCAGATCATCACATAGAAAATTTTGGGTCCAGGGCAACAGTTCCTGAGAAAAATTGAGATGCACTGGTTGGATCTCTGCTGTCTTCCTACTTACTATAGTATTAAAAAAAACTAAAATATGAGAACAATATTCATCCTTGTCTGGAAAGCAAGTATCACTGAACTCAGATGAGGTAAGTGTAGTTATAACAGCAGTGGAACATGCATTTTCACTACCACATTATCAAGTTACAGTGACCTCATCGTTAAAGAAATTCAATTCAGCTTCTGATTTCCCAATTCATCAAGCATACTGATGAATTAAAAAATTGTTTATTATAAGAATAGGCTAAAAGATTCAAGGAAAATCATATAGAAAGGTGTCAGCAGCTGTATGGTGCCTTTATAGTATCTTAGCAAACTATTCAAGTAAGTTCTCTTGTGTTCAAAAGCAGCAAAAGCCACTACAAATCAATAAAATTAGTATGTAGATTATCTTCAGATCATGGGGTTTGAAGTCTGATATTATCTTCTGTAAGGAATGTAGGCAGTTGTAAATTAAAATCAAAACAGCACTTTGGATTTAGAATAGTCAGATTAGCCATAAGTTTCCACTAACCCACTGTTACTCACAGAAACTCAATAAAAAAATTCTGGTCTTCATCTCAGTTCTGTGCTCTCTACTGCTGGCTACCCTGTAATACAAAATGATGTACACATTGCCCTACTGTTCAATGCATTCCTTCCTGGCTGAAGCCTGTAGTCTTCACATACTCAGGGCCTGTTTCAATAGCACTTGCAAAGTGGCCCTAAGCAATATTTATGAGTCACAATGATGGTGTCTTACAGTCTGAAAGACACAGTCTCTGGTCTTTCATGTTCACAATGCAGAGCATCCTCAGCATTTAACATTTACATTTCATTTTGAAATACAGAATCATTTAGGGATATTCTCTGTAAATAAACAATTTTTTCAGGAGCATGCAGATAGTATCCCTCACTGTTCAGAAATATACAGCCAAATTCTCTGCACATCATACAGTCAGAGCCATATGATACATCTTTCATCAACTAGGACACCCAGTTTCTGAGCATTAAACAGTCAACTCTAGAGGCTCACCCTGGCCATGGCCATAAACAAAGAAGTTACTGAGGAGCATCAATTTAACATCAGGTCTGTGTGGGTATTTTTGTTTTCTACATTTGATATAGAATGTCTGACATTTATGATGTATTACTCATAAGTCTCTTTTCTTGATTCCTTGATATTCAGTCTTCTGTCTCCCAATAATCACACTGATATCGTTTGACATTGAATGTCATTATGCACTGTGCTATGATAAAAAATAAATTCATTACCATAAGCACATATACATACTCCTGCATTATGCTAATCTTCACCACAGCTGCACCTTAATGATGATGGGACTACAAAGCTTTCAGTACCCATTAGAATGATCTGAGGCAGTCACACTCTTATAGGATTCCTCTAGAGCAACTGCATACATTATTTTCAACAGTAAGTGCATTACATACATCCATGATTGATTCCAGTAAGCCAGGCCAGTACAAGTGTGCATATTTCCCCCCTCACAGACTAGAGAGCGTATCAGTAGTGGATGTCTATGACAGCAATCTGAGGCAGGGTTGGTGCTTGGTCATTTAACAGGTCTCCCCATTTTCTATAAAGATTAGCTCAAATTCTTGTTTTGGGGGGGAACAACTAAAAGAAGAGCTATGTTCCACTGACTCTAAAAAATGAATACGCCATGGCACGATAGTAATTTGGTTTTCATCCAGGTGTTCAACATGCCATTAGTGAGATTACGGCTATGGCTATCCAACTGTCGACAGGAGGAGCAAAGAGGTTTTCAAAGTGGTACCGGGTAGCAGGATTCTCATCAATGGAGTTTCTGATTCATGTTAGTTTTCTTCCAAGACAAAATAGTTGTGGGTTGCATGTCAACTGGGAGGTTGCAAGGACCAAATGTGGGTGGTCACAATCCTCCAAAAACAAACTCACAAACAAGATTGTCCATGAAAAAATGCCAGTTATCATTTTAGCCACAAAGCAGACCAGATGAATAGTAACCTGATTTTGTATTACTGCATCTAATGATCGATGAAGAATAACCAAATATTTTTGTATTTGTTTGAGCATACACAATCTAACACCCAACAATTAGCCCTCCATCCCTATCCCCCTCTATACTTAACAGCAAGTAACAGTAATTAACAGTAATGAGTTAAAACCAGATAAAATTATATTTCAAATGTCTATTTTCTTCTCTTCTGAATCATAGTATGCAGACAATACACACAAAACATGACAGACACTATGGCATGTTTATCAAGGTGACCATTAGTGTTTAGGCACTGTGCTGGGACTGAATTACAAACACAAAGTTCAGCCAAGGAATCCATGTAGCAACAGCTGCTGTGAGGATAAGACATCATCAGACATACTACCCTCTCTAATGGTCTTAATAAATGGAAGGTGAGTGGTGACACTGATTCCGACACCTTCCACTAGTGTCAGTCCGACCATGGCAACCACCCTCTTTTATTATATTTGGTCTTAATTAACAAAGTTCCTCATCAAGGTATTTTTGGTGGTCAAGGAGCTGGCTGTTTTTCAACCAATCAGAAAATGTTGAACCCCCTTCAAGAAATGTGTATAAGCTGACACTCCGTCGATTCCTTTTTTGGTAAGTATATCTAATGTCTAATAGAGAACATGGTCTCTTATTGATAGCATTAATCTTTGTGTGGCTACTATCTTATCTGTCATCGTGAACATGTCATGATTAAGAAATGTTAACTTCTATTTGTCAACATCATTATACTTGTTGAGAGAAGGGATTTGGACTCAAACAATAACAGCAGCCTTATTGCTTTGTGGGCAAGGTAAGTTAACTGCTGGATACTAATGAGTCATAGCAAGGGTTCATGTCTGATAGATATATGGTCAAGTTAACAAAGAAGGCACTCATAAATACATGTAGCATTTTTCTTGACTAATTCACGTGGTTGAACATTTACCCCTAGCAGGCAAAGGATACCTTGTGTTTATGAATACAGGCCCAAATGAGTACAGATACAGCGACTTAGTGCTGAGACAGAGTGAGGGTGTAGGGAGTGACAGTCTTGTTGATGATGGGGGTGTCCACTAGAGTCACTGTGCAGTGCTGGAAGAAGCTGTAGCAAGGGGCATTCTCAAGCTCAAAGATAAGCAGGTCATTGACTAGAGGATATGGTCGCAGCCAGGGACCAGGAACATACAGAGTCACCTGGGGACCAAGTCGTGGCCAGTATCGACCAATGTTGATGCCATTGATGAAAAGTTGACCCTGAAGAGGATAAACAAATGCAAGTCAACAAACTTCATTCACCAGCACTGGAAGAGAGTCAGTGAAGTACAACATGGCTGGAACAACTTGATGGCGACCTTTGGGGGCCTAAGTCTCCAGAGAACCTTGGTTTCAAGTTGTCTTTATTCTACTCAGCAATATATAATACCTTTTTTATAAAATCTCTTACTTCCCTTTCATTCTGATCATAAATGGGTAAAATGTAAAGCAGTTTAAAAAAAAGAAATGGGTGATGTATTTATTACTTTATAAAACCATGCCTTTACCTTTAATATGCATGTGGGGGAAAAAGTTTCAGGTTAAATGAAAATAAAGTGTTGGGTTGGTACGTAGGAACTTATACTCTCTTTTTTAGTTCAAAGAAAGGTTGCCATTTAGTGGACATTCAAAAACACAAAAAAATGTAATGTTTGGTACACTAGGAAAATGATGTTTAGTACACGTAAATTTTAATTGAGGTTATTATCAATTATAGTGAAGGATTAACAAATTTTATTTCTGTGCTCTCTTTGTGTGTGTGTGTGTGTGTGTGTGTGTGTGTGTGTGTGTGTGTGTGTGTGTGTGTGTGTGTGTGTGTGTGTGTGTGTGTGTGTGTGTGTATGTGTGTGTTTTCCCTTCATACTGACCAGTAGACAACCAGTGATATATGACCTTTTGACCTCGAAAAAAGAATTTGCATAATTATTACCCACACGTGCCTTCCTGCAACGGCCAATCCGATTGCTTGAGACATGAAGCTAGCGACGCCGCGGGTAAAGGGAGGTAACTCCCAACGCCCCGCGTCCTCAAGCGCCTATAAAGACTGCAGGCAGGGCATGTTCATCCTCTTTGACTGTTTTCGAAACTGCTGTCGCGTTTCTTGGATTACCTCGGCTACTTTGTGTGGTTAAAGAGTTTGCAGTTCCCCTTCGCTTCTGAGCTTGAGGGAAGTATTGCACTGTTTTTGCGTCAGGTCTTGACGTTTTGTGTGGCTTTTTGTGAGCTTGGTCATTGAGTGCACGCTCTGGTGTTTCTGTGGCTTTGGCGTGTAGCTGCTCTTTTCAGGCTAGCGACGACTTGCTTGTTTTGTGTGTCTTCACGTTCGCTTTTTCGCTGGTTGTTCGTCATTACGCGACTTCGGTGGCATGTTGCTCACCGTGTCGTTTCATGGCGGACCGCCCCACCGCTGTTCGTGTGCGAGGCGGTCGGGCTATTGGCGTCCATACTGCTGTGGCAGCAAGTACGGGGGTTTGAGAGAAGTCCTCGCTCATGACGAATGCGTGCTTTCTCTATTCCTCCTGCTTCGTCTTCCATGCATTGGTTAGGGAGTCTAGCGGCGTGCCGCTGTTTGCGTCCGTTTGAACGCTTGTGTTGTGCATTTGGGAATTTGTGCGCTTGGTACGTTTGAGTGTAAGCGCTGGTTCTCTGTTGCGTTGGCGTGTCGTTGCTCTTCAGTGCTAGCACAATTTGCTGGTGTTTTCTCTCTTGTTTGCTTGTCTTCGCGCTTGCTGTTGTAGCTGGGTTATGCGCCATTTCTAGGTTTCGGTGACTGGCGCTACACCGTGCCCGTTAATGGCGGCCCTCCTCCACAATGTGCGTGTTAGAGGCATGCGCAATTGGCGTCGGCAAGGCAGTGGCAGCGAGATCGGGGGGGAGAGAAGAATTCTCGCTCAGTTTGAGTGAGTGCTTCTTCTCTCATTCCTTCGCTTGCGCCCACGCGTCGGTCGTTGTCGCGTGCTCTCGCGGCTTTTCCTGTGTTGACAGGTGGTGCTGCGGAATTTCGTTCTTCGCACGCTCATGTTGCTTTTAATAATAATAATAATAATAATACAGACTATTTCTAACGCACATACCTTCCCTAATAGGCAAGCTCATGGCGTGTACAATGATGAAGTCTACACTCATACAAAGCATTCTAACACTCGCACACTGTACAATTGAAATAAAAAGAAAAATTAAATACAATACAATTAATTAAGTAGCAGGCAAAACACGAAACATAAAAGAGGCGCCTTCACTGCTTTGACGGTGGCTCTGTGCCTGGGTCACCGTTTGCTCTCTCTGCTGGTGCAGTAGGGGTGGGCGGGGTTTCTAGCCCGCCGTTTTTTGTTAGATTTGGCGTCCGCGTCTGTGCTTGCTGCTTCTCAGTCTGTCTTGGGGCACCTGACAGCATTTTGCGTGTCGGGCTCTCCTCGGGAGATTTTGGAGCTACCGTCCGCTTTGTGTTTGTCTGGGTCGCGATATAGGAGTGAGTCCTCGGGGGTTTTCGACTCTCGGCCTCTTTCCTCTGGCATTGTTTCCCCCCTGCAAGTGGGGCAGGAGTATTCTGTTTCCTCCTCTCCCGTTTCTTTCGGCGGGTCGGGTGCTGCTCGTCGGTCAGACTGCGGGTTTTGTTTTGGTTTCAGCCCTTCACACCTCGTGTCCGGGATGTAGGGACAGCCTGGTCTAGATGAGTCCTGCCTAGCTCGAGAGTTGTGTTTTCAGTTCCCGTGCTCCTGGGCAGGTGCTCGGGCAGGTACGTATCGTGCAATCACTTGTGGCCTGTTCCTGCGCTCTCGGAAGGTGGTGCCATGCGGCATTCTGACGGAAGGCAGTTCCGCGCTCCCAGAGGTCGAGCTCTGCGGTTAGATTTAGGCAGAGCGTCGCTCACGGCCGTTCAGCTGACACTGTTTGGGCCGGTGAGCACGCAGCCTACCTTCCCGAGCGATCTCCTGTGCCCCGCCCCTGCGCTTCTGAAAGGTCGTGCGGCACACCCACCGCACTCCCGGAAGGTCGAGCTCTGCGGTTAGATCGCGGCAGAGTGTTGCGACCGGCCATTCAGCTAACACTGTTTGGTCCGGTCAGCACGCCGCCTCCTTTTCAGAGCGCTCCCATGTGCCCCGCCCTCACGCTTCCGAGAGGTCGAGTGGGGCAGTGGGGCACACCCACCGCACTCCCGAAAGGTCGAGCTCTGTGGTGGGATCTCGGCAGAGCGTGACTACTGGCCGTTCAGCAGACGCTGTTTGGTCCGGTCAGCACGACGCCTCCCTTCCCGTGCCGTCCCATGTGCCCCGCCCCTTTGAGTGGGGCGGTGCGGCACAGGCATGTGCACCGTCACCATGCTCCCGTCGTTGCGACAGATCACATGTCAGGTGGGCCTGTACGTGCTAGTCAGTATTCTGCCTCCCGGCGGTTGACCAGGGGTGTTTCTCACAGGGGGTCGGGGGCCTCGGCCGGCGCACCCCCTGAACGGCGGCTCCATCGTTCTACGGATCGTGGTTCACGTTCTCCCGCGGGCGGGGGTGAGGGGCGTCCGTCAACCTCCGGGTATGTTTTCTTCTCTGGCTCCGTAGTCGGCGACTGTGCTTCTCCCTGCGGGGAGGCGAGTCTATTACGACCGGGTCAGAGCCCAGCAAGTTGGCACGCTCAGTTCTCGGACCGTGGTTCCAATGTGGCTGCGGAAGAGGGGTGGGACATGGGTCGGCCGACCAATGCTCCTATCGCTCTCTGTCTGTGGACACTCTCTGTGAGGAACCGCTTGGCTCGGCTGCGGTTTCGACTTTTGCATGTGCGCAGTCCCGAGCTTGGGTGGGCGGGGCATGTTGGCACATTCTCCGTGCTCCCGGCGGTTGAGCGTCGCAGCTAGACAGGGGCGGAGCTTTGCGACGGGATGCTCGGCAGGAATGTCGAGGGGTCTAGTCGGCGAGCCGTCTGTCTTCTCGGGCTCTCTGTCGTGCACCGTCTCGGCTCCTGGGAGGTGGAGCGGGACGGTACGGCTGTGCAGGGCATGGCGACCGGTCACGAGGCAGGCTTGCCTGTTCGTGCCGGTCAGCATGCCGCTTTTCCGACCCCGGTGGTTGACCAATTCCAGTCTACCCCGGCGGTCGGGAAGCTCGGCTCTCCGGCTTCACGGTGTTCTGACGCACGGATTTCCACTCCCACGCGGCAGACGCTCTGAAACGGGCTTTTGCCGTTTGGCGTCAGCTTTTCCTTGTCAGCACTTTTCTGAGGGTGGTGCGGGATGAGGTTGATAATTTTAGTGGAATTTAGAACAAGTAACCAAAAAAAGTTCTCCCGGCATAACATGATTAAAATTATTTATAAGTGTTAGTAATCCACTTATTATATCTTATTGAGTAATATAGACCTTCTTCTTTGTTTACAATCATTGCTGATCATAAAAAGGTTATTCATTAAAATTTGACGGAGGGGAGAAAATTGGTATGTTTATTTTTCAGTCATTTTGCTATAACACATGAACAACTAAGTCTTTAGCAATAAAATTTTGTTTGAATATACCTTCCAGTGTGTTAGTATTCTGTATAAATTTCATTAGCATAGCTTTCATATTTGCTGAGTTATGATTTATTTTCTATTAATCCGTTTTTGTACACCATGTCCCCCCTAAATTTTTCTTTAAATAGAACAGGCTAGATTGAACATAAACTAAACTTTGAAAAAACTTTTTAAAACTCAAATCGTGGATTCTCATAGGGCAGGGAAGATGGGACAGCACGTGGTTCTTTGTTTACCATCAATTTTTTTCTTCCTTTGTTTTTGTTTGCATGATCCAAAAAAAGTTTCAGGTCGGCAGAAAAAAAGTGTTGGTCAGGTTACCATAAACGAAATTATTTGTGTGTGTGTGGCCTAATCCAAAAAGTGATGTCAATTAATGACGAGTACAAACCTTGAACCAGGGGTCCATGTTGACAAAGGTATCAGGCAAAGCAGAGGTGATGTTGGGAGACTGGAAGCTTCCATAGTACACAGCAGGAACAAAGGTGGTCATGTCTTCAGCACTGCAGTAAAAACAAAGAAGCACCTTTATAGAAAAATTCATAACAGCAATTCTTTCACGTGTAGTATTTACGAGATGGCAGAAAGAGCAAAAGAGGAAAGATTGGAAGTATTGAGAGTGGGGTGAAGTGGGGAGAGAATGAATTAATCTGCTTTATTTTACAAGGATACTGAAATAGGCAGAGATGCCCATCTTGCATGTTTTCCCTACATACTGACCAGTAGACAAACCAGTGATATATGACCTTTTGACCTCGAAAAAAGAATTAGCATAATTATTACCCACACGTGCTAGCCTGCATCGGCCAATCCGATTGCTTATACCAAGCAGACAGGCCGTGGCAAGGGAGGTAACTCCCCAATGCCTCGCGCCTGCCTGTGTATATAAGGCTGCAGGCAGCACGTCTCATCACTTTTGACAATTTTCGAAACTTACGTTTTGCTGGTACTTTCTGCTACTGGGATTACCTCGAGGTTACGTTGTGTGACTTAAGGAGTTAGCTGTTCCTTCGCTGGGAGCTTGAGGGAAGTATGGCGGTGCGTCACGGTTGCGTCTGTTTGACGCTTCGTGTAGCAGTGTGTTTGCTTGGTTGTTTGCGTACACGCGCTGTGTGTGGTTGCTTTAGCGTGTAGCGCTCTTCAGTGCGCGCGAGGACTGGCTGGCGTTGCTTGTTTGCTTGTCTTCACGTGCATTTTTTCGTTGGTTGTTCGCTGTTACTCGACGTCGGTGGCGTGGCTACCGCACTCGTTAATGGCGACTGCACCTACTCCGTTTCGTGGCTAGGAATGGCGTACTCTCTGTGGTGGCGGCGACATGGAGGTTGAGAGGTGTTCTTGTTCTTATGAACGCGTGCTCATCTCACTCTCCTACTTCGTCTCCCACGCCTGGTTAGGGGGTTAGCGGCGTGCAGCTTTTGGCGTTCGTTGAACGCTGGTATAGGCGTTTGGGATTGGGCGCTTGGAAGTTGCGGCATGCGCTCGTTTTCTTGTGTTGGCGGTCGTTGCTTGTCATACGAGCACCGACTGACTGCTGTTTTCGCTTGTTGCTGTCTCGCGTTCGTTTTGTTGCTGCGCTGTGCGCCATTCCCAGGCTTCGGGACTGGCGCCTCGCTGTGACTGTGAGCGTTTAATGGCGTCCGTCATTTAGTTTGCGCGTGTTAGCGGCGTGCGTTCTCCGGGCGTTGGCAAGGCGGTGGAGGCAACGTCGGGGGGAGGTTGGAATTCTCACCAGTTACGAGTGAGTGTTTCTGCTTTTCCTTCTCTTGCGTCCATGCGTCGGTCGGGTTGCGAGGCTTCCACTCCTTTTCCTGTGTCGATAGGTGGCGCTGCGGAGTTTCAGTCTCGCACGTTTCTGTTATGTTTCTGTGTGGCTGTGTGTTCGTTTCTCGGCGTCGGGGCTGTTACACAGTCTGCATGTCATGGCGGAACTTCCCCACGCGGGGTCGTGTTCGTGGCGTGCAGGATTTGGAGTCGCCTCGACTGGGGCAGCGAGGTCGGGGGCAGAGGGGGTACGCGGTCTTTACGAACGCGTGCTTCTGCTCTTCCTTCTGCTTCGTCCTCCACGCGTAGGTGTACTTCGCGTGCTTCGTGTCTGTGCCTGTGTTGGAAAACCAGGCATAGAGGCGGAAGTTTTTCGCATGCGGCTGTTGCTGTTCCACCACGCGTCTATTGCAACGGTCGCCACTTGACTGGGTCGACAGTTGCTTTCTCTGCTGGTGGGAGTGAGCCCTCGGAGTTTCCGCTCTCGGCCTTCTCCCCTGGCTATGTCTCCCCGGGCCAGTGGAACAGGAGTATCTGTTATCTCCTCTCCCGCTGGGTCGGTTGTTGTGCGGTCAGTTGTGGCCAGTTCCCGCGCCCTTGGATAGTGGCGTGATGTGGCTTTCTGTGGGAAGGCGTTCCACGGACAGGTATGTATTGTGCGGTCAGTTGTGGCCAGTTCCCGCGCCCTTGGATAGTGGCGCGATGTGGCTTTCTGTGGGAAGGCGTTCCACGGACAGGTATGTATTGTGCGGTCAGTGTGGCCAATTCCCGCGCCCTTGGATAGTGGCGCGATGTGGCTTCTGACGGGAGGCGGTTCCACGCTCCTCCGAGCTTGGACAGGTATGTATTGTGCGGTCAGTTGTGGCCAGTTCCCGCGCCCTTGGATAGTGGCGCGATGCGGCTTTCTGTCGGAAAGCTGTCCCACGCTCCTTACGGGTCGAGCTCGGACAGGTATGTATTGGACGCTCACGGAAGGCGGTCCCGCGCTCCCCTCGGGTCGAGTTCTGCGGTCAGACGCGGCAGAGAGTAGCTTCCGGCCATCCAGCTGACACTGTTTTGGTCCGGTGAGCACCCTGCCCCCCTTTCCGTGCTTTCCTCTGTGCCCCGCCCTCGTGCTCCCACAAGGTCGAGCCTGTGGTGGGGCCTCGGCAGGAGCGCTGCTCCCGGCCAGCAGCTGCCACTGCTCGGTCCGGTGACGCACCCTGCCTCTATCCTGTGCTCTTTTTTTTCCTCGGCGTGAGCGCTGCGGGCTCGACCTTGCGGGAGCACGGAGGCGGGGCACAGAGGAAAGCACAGGAAAGGGGGCAGGGTGCTCACCGGACCAAGCAGTGTTAGCTGCTGGCCGGGAGCAGCGCTCCTGCCGAGGCCCCACCGCAGGGCTCGACCTTGCGGGAGCACAGGGGCGGGGCACAGAAGAAAGCACAGAGAAGAGCACAGAATAGAGGCAGGGTGCGTCACCGGACCGAGCAGTGCCAGCTGCTGGCCGGGAGCAGCACTCCTGCCGAGGCCCCACCGCAGGGCTCAACCTTGCGGGAGCACGGGGGCGGGGCCACAGGATAGAGGCAGGGTGCGTCACCGGACCGAGCAGTGTTAGCTGCTGGCCGGGCGCAGCGCTCCCGCCGAGAAGAGAGGCAGGGTGCGTCACCGGACCGAGCAGTGTCAGCAGACACTGTTTGGTCCTGTGATCACGCCGCCCTCCTTCTGTGCACTCCCATGGGTCCCGGCCCCACGCTTCCGGAAGGTCAAGCGGGGCGGGGCGGCGCGGTCATGGGTCTGTTTTCTCCTCTGACTCTGCGGTCGTCGACTGTGTTTCTCCCTGCGGGGAGGCGAGTCTAGAACGACCGGATCAGAGCCCAGCGAGTTGGCACGCTCGGTTCTCGGACCCTGGTTCCAATGCGGCTGCAGGAAGGGGGGGGGGGGGGGGACGTTGAGTCGGCCGACCAACGCTCTTTTCGCTCTCTGTCTGTGGACTCTTCCGGTGAGGAACCGTTGGCGCGGCTGCGGTTCGGCCTTTTCAGGGGCGCAGTTCCAGTGTTCTGCCGCGCTGACTTCGTTCTTCTTCTACGCGTGCACACGCTCTGCAACGGGCTTTTGCCGTGTGGCGTCGGCAAGTTCACGACAGCGCCATTCTGCGGGTGGTGCGGGACGGATTATTCCGCTCACGACTCCTCCGCTTCTGTCACGTGAGCCTCTTGCTTTTCCTAAACCCTTTCACCCTGAGAGGGTAAAGGTGTTGGAAGAGGAGGTCGCTTATCTGCTGGGTACGCAGGTTGTTCCGGTTATCTCGGGCGTCTAGGAGGCACAGTCTCTACGACTCTGTCTCTCAAAGCTGGGAGATTCTGGTTTGGGCTGATTCCCATGGCATTTCTTTTTCCACGGAGTTCATTCCTGGAAAGTTGAATATGCTGGCGGATCACCTGAGCCGGATGTATCAGGTTCGGCCTTCAGAGTGGACTGTAGGCATCAGGCTCTAGAGCAGGTGTGGCTTCGCTGGGGCAAGCCGATGGTGGATCTGTTCGCACCCGGTTCGACACGCGTTGCCGTGTTACTTCTCGCCTTGGTATGATCCACAGGCTCTCGGGCGGGATGCCTTTGCTAGGTCGTGGTCGAGCATGGCACTCTACGCTTTCCCTCCCACACGCCTTCTTCCGAGGGTGTTGGTCACGGTCGTCCGGGAGCGTCCTCGCATGATCCTGGTCGTGCCTTTCTGGCCTGGAGCTTTCTGCTTCTCTGATGCTGGCTATGGCTGATGGGGAACGCATCGAGCTTCATTTCATGTTACCTGGCTCGAACACAGTCTCGTCGTCTACGGAAACGGAGACTGTTTCTGCCCCTTAAACGTAGTCACGCCGAGGTGTCAAAAACGTCCATTTCTTGCTGGATACGCATTTTGATCACGGTTGCGTACAAGAATGCGTTGCTTGATCCTCCTGCTGGTGCCTCTCGGACTCATGAACTCCGCAAGGTTGCCACCTCTGTTGCGTTTGCCAAGAATGTCTCTTTGGCTCACATTATGAGGGCGGCCTTCTGGCGCAGTGACGGTGTTTTCACGCGCCATTACCTGCGTGATGTTAGAGTTCGTCGTGTCAACGACACTTTTGGCATCAACAAGTTGGTGGTTGCGGGTTCGGCTCTTCGTGTTGATGGTGAGTGGGGTTTCTGTTTGGTCAGATGTTATGCACAACCCACCACCCATTGCTGGGCAATCATATCACTGGTTTGTCTACTGGTCAGTATGTAGGGAAAACTTGAAGAAATTTAAACTAATTTCTATGTTTTCTTGACATACTTACCAGTAGACAAATTATTGTCCCACCCACCTCCCCGTTTGTGCATTTGCTCGGGTTTTCTCAGCATTGTCAAAGTGAGGGAACGTGCTGCCTGCACCCTTTATACACAGGCAGGCGCGAGGCATTGGGAGTTACCTCCAGACCTGCCAAATGCTACGCTTTAGGCGTAGCATGCTACGCTTTCGACATGCTTGCTACGCTGCTACGCTTGTCCATAAAAACTACGCTTTTCCCGCGAGCTTGAACTTTTGACCGCGATGGAGAATCTCCCCCCCCCCCCCGCTTATCGCGCCGCCTTCACAGCCTTATCTCTCCCCCCCCCCCCCCCCCGCTTTCACGCCACTGAGTCAGCTTATCGCGCCAACCTCACAGCTTTATCTCTCCCCACCCCCCACCCCTGCTACGCCTATTCCTTCAATGCTACTCCAAATAGCTCTGGATGCTACTCTTTGGCATGATGGTGGGTTGGCAGGTCTGTACCTCCCTTGCTACGGCCTGTCTGCTGGGTTTAGGCAATCGGATTGGCCGATGCAGGCTAGCACGTGTGGGTAATAATTATGCTAATTCTTTTTTCGAGGTCAAAAGGTCATATATCACTGTTTTGTCTACTGGTAAGTATGTCAAGAAAACATAGAAATTAGTTTAAATTTCTTCAATTGTTTGGCCCCCAAGCCAGCGAGTTTCCCCTGTGGTTGCGGGGTAAGAATTGACCCACTGCATCTCCATACGAGATTCGTAAGAGACGAATAACTAGGGACACCGTGACTTGATTAGCATTTACTCCAAACTGTTCTAAAGATTTTCGAGCTTAATGGCCTTACATAGCCTTCAAAGGCTGATAGGCGGTAAAACACCAACCAACCAACCAAAAAATCCTGGGGTAATGGCCAACACATTCACACACAAGCACACTTACTCACACACATGCTCTCCTGTGTAATTTTTTGCAGCTTGAGAAATGTAGTATTTCTCCATTTACAGTGAATGTCATTCCAAGAAGTCCAAGAAAAGGTCAGGGACCTCCACTCCTGGAAGCACACCAAAGAGGAAACGATCAACTCCATCCAAACCTGATGAGTCTCGTCAGTCCCATTCACCTTCATCGGGCATTGCAGCCCGACTCAGACCCAGACATGGCACTCATTCACCTTGACCCTCTGCCTCGTATAGTTGTGTGCTATCACATACTTGATCAGGGAATATGTTGTTGTCTGATGTCTGGTGTTGGCAAGTAAATGTAATATTGTGTGGGTTTTGTGCTTGTGTGACACTGGCTGAACTGAGTGTAATGACCAAGGGAAAGAATGGGAAAAGCACCATACTTTGTCACATTTTTTGATAAACTGATTTTGTTATCAAATGAATGGATGAGTATGTCATACTGTGAGTGTGAATTTGTTTGTGGTTTTGTTGTGGCTGTGCTCAAAAGCATCACACAAACTTTTCTGTTTGGAGACAGTGTCTGTTTCCAACTCATGGCATTATGAAACGGACTGCTGGTAACTTCACTGATGACTTCAGCTTATGCTGTAAATGTAAATTTCAAGATGTTAGGTTTGTAAATGAGTGGAAATGGAATATTAGCTACAAAGATGTAAGTTGAGAGTTGATGGATTTATACTTTTGTGCACCTGTATGCTCTGTAAACAAATTCCTGGCCAACCTTTTATCATAAAGTTTTTTTTCTGCTTAATCTTTAGTAAACTGCAGATCATGATAGATCTGTGTTAGGAAAGGGAAGAACACCTATGCTACAGAGCATTAATGGAATGCTTACTCAATGTGAATCGGAATTTTTAAAAAATTACTTTGTTCATTTCTGTATCTTGAATCTGATGCCTTTTCTTCATAATTCATCCAAGATGCAAGTAGAGAGAAATATGTAGCATTTTCTCTATAAATCATCAATAATGAATACAATAATGCAGCATCAAGAATCACAAAGATGGGGTTGTGTGAAATGAAACCTGTCACAGGTACTTATGTTAAGGGGGCACACGGCGTAGCCACTTTCGTGAAAAATCGTCAAAAATCGAGTTTTTTTAGTTATACTCTGAAACGAGGTCTACAGTGTCTCAATAACACATGGGCACAATCGATTTGCCAGCTTTTCATTCCTTCATTTTTGACTCACATGCGAAGCAAAAGTGAGTCTATGTACTGAGCCGTGTCGTCCGTCCGTCCGTCCGGGCGTCCGTCCAGGCGTCCGTCCGTCCGGGCGTCCGTCCGTCCGTCCGTCCGGGCGTAAAAAACTTAAACGTTGGATTTTTCTCGGAGACTATTAAGTCTATCAACACCAAATGTGGCATGATGGTGTATGATAACAAGGCCTCAAAAAACATACACAGTGACTTGACCTTGCTTCAAGGTCAAGGTCACAGGAGCCATAAATGTGGTCTCAAAAACAGTCATTTTTCACATTTCCCCAATTTTCTCCCACGTTATTGAGAATGGCGACCTTAGCTACAAGTGGTATATAGGTCAAAGCAAGCCCTATCTTTTGATACCAGTTTGGTTGACCTTGCTTCAAGGTCAAGGTCACAGGAGCTCTTCAAAGTTGGATTGTATACATATTTTGAAGTGACCTTGACCCTGAACTATGGAAGATAACTGTTTCAAACTTAATAATTATGTGGGGCACATGTTATACTTTCATCATGAGACACATTTGGTCACATATCATCAAGGTCAAGGTCACTTTGACCCTTATGAAATGTGACCAAAATGGGGTAGTGAACCACTAAAAGTGACTATATCTCATGGTAGAAAGTGCCAATAAGCACCATTGTGCTTCCTATGTCTTGAATTAACAGCTTTGTGTTGCATGACCTTGGATGACCTTGACCTTGGGTCAAGGTCACATGTATTTTGGTAGGAAAAATGTGTAAAGCATTTCGTTGTGTATGATGTCATTGGTAGGTTTAGTTGTTTGACCTTGAAGGTCACCTGAAGGTCAAGGTCATATAAAGGTCAAGGTCAAGCATGTGGGTCGTATGGGCTTTGCCCTTCTTGTTTATTTAATTAGTTTAGAGAGGTACCCTAAAAAAAAACCTAACCTGGAAGTCAAAAAGTGTCATTTTGAGTG
The DNA here is from genome assembly GCA_034096865.1 of Theodoxus fluviatilis. NCBI lineage: Eukaryota > Metazoa > Mollusca > Gastropoda > Cycloneritida > Neritidae > Theodoxus > Theodoxus fluviatilis. The sequence goes on from JAWQFJ010001669.1 coordinate 38,407, forward strand.
CTTGGATACTGCATCTTCCTCCTCAAAACATGCTTCATGTTTGGTATCAGTGCGTAGTGCCTTCACTCGGCTCTTGGTCGCGACTATTTCAGGAGGAAACGAATGCAGTACGGAGGAACACGAAGCGAAAATCGGAAGCAAGTGCTAACCAATGAAGCCATGAGAATAGAGGTGGGCTAGTGAGCTTGCCTGTGATTGGACAGGTTTCACGAGGCCAGCGTGTGATCGCAGCGGAAGTGACCTACGGAAATGCCCGAAGCAACAATCAACTATTCCCGTGTATGACGATTAGCATACGTTAGCCGAGTCAAGATGGCTATTGTTGTTTGAAAGCTTCAACACACAAAAATGCCAAAGAAACCGAAGAAATTGCAGTCAACATCAGTATGGGAAAAAGAGAAAGACGCAAGCTAGAAGCAGAAGATTCATCAGCTGTTGCCTCCAGAGATGAGAAGTTGACGCCAACAGCCTCCAGAGTTGGGGAATTAGCACCAATTGCCTCCACGTCGACTGAATCGGCGTCCAGATTGACACCAACAGCCTCCACGTCAACTGAATCGGTGTCCGCAAAGAAAATGGGTCGCTTCCAGCGTGCTACTTCAACGAGACGAGCGCAGGCCTTTCTGATCAGACTGATGTTAACCTCATTGTCAGTATGAGGAGTCTGAACGAGCTATTCTCTGCCTTCGAGTGTGAGAGCTGTGAGCAACCCTATCGAGTGACAGAGGTCGAAACAGCGAGGATGGGCTCTGCTTGCCAGCTTCAAGTTCAGTGTTCTGCGTGTGGCACCATCATCAGTCAGCTCGCAACATCATCCAAGACAGGTACTCATAGAGGATTCGATGTCAACCGCCACCTCGTCATAGCAGCAACCTCGACAGGAATCGGATTTACCCAATTGAAGAGTGTTTTTGCTTTGATGAATATGCCACCGCCCTTGCACCTGAAGACTTGGCAGTTTTACCAGAAAGCTGTCCACTCAGGAGCTCGTCGGGCAGCTGACAAGTACCTTCAGGAGGCAGCGGAACAAGTGTGAGTGCTGTACGGCGAGATGAACATTGGCGAACCAAATCCTGATAGACACCTGGACATTTCAGTTTCCTTCGATGGAAGCTGACAGAAGCAAGGGTGAACTTCACACAGTGGTGTTGCCACTGTGATAGAGGTTTTCTCAGGTCTTGTGGTGGACTATGTGACTCTGTCCAACTATTGCCACGGATGTGAGATAGGGCAGAAAGCAGACTCTGCCAAGTTTGAGGAGTGGAAGGGAAAGCATAAAGAGGAGTGCCAGAAGACAGTTCACTGCTCTTCCCAGGCAATGGAGGTAGAGGCTGCTGTCATTCTGTGGAGCAGGTCTGAAGCTCTGCACAACTTCAGATATGTGGAGATATTGGAGGATGGGGATGGGAAGGCACACTCCAGAGTGAAACAGGCCAGAGTGTATGGTGAGGGAGTGGATGTGCAGAAGATTGACTGTGTCAACCATGTCACCAAGAGGATGGGGACAACTGCCTCTGCCTCCATGATCACGTGTTTCTTACAAGTTTGTGGATTATTTTCAAGGTTGATGCTTTTGCCTTTGAATTTGATAGACTTAGAATGAAGTTTATTACCTCAAAGTTTGCTTGCATATGTAGAAATGGATGCCAAAATTGAAAAACCATGTTAGAAATCTGTATCTTTTTTAGTTCAATTGTTATACAAGTGTAAACTTTCCCAAACTTTAAAGTCAAATTTCTCAAAAAGTGGTTTTCATTTCTACGGTAATTTTTTGCTCCTTTAACAATGTGACTTAGAATAAAGATAAAATGTAGAAATTTTGCTTGTTTTTATATAAATGGATGCTGAATGCTATAAGACTAGTTAGAAATCTGTAACTTTATTAGTTAATTTGTAAAGTTTAATCTTGTCATGCCTGCAACGTTTTTTGCATGTGTAAATGCCACTCATCAACAGAAACATTTGTAAGTGTTATAAATACATTTTAAATGTTTTATAGCAAAATATAGGTCTTCTTCTTTGTACACAATCATTGCTGATCCTATTAAGTTTGATCCTTGTAGTTTGGTAGGGGGTAAAAAATTGTAACGTGCATTTTTCAGTGATTGTGCTATATAACAAGAACTAGTCAATCTGGAGCAATAAAAATTAATGTGAATTATCCTTGTGTGTTTGTATTGTGTGCAAAGTTTCATTAAGATAGCTAAAACAGTTGCTGAGCAATGCCTTTTTTTCTGATACCCCCGTTTTCTACGCCATGTGCCCCCGTAAGATGAAGATGCTGAGTTTTCACAGTGCATTAGGTAGACGTTTCTCAGACTGCTGGAAGAAGTGCAGAGAAAGGAAAGGAGCTTGACAATGATTGACAGTCAGTAGTACTTTTGACTGAGAGGTTGAAATGTCCTTTGTTGTGTAGAGAAGCATGATTGATTTATAATATTTTGGCACTGCAGTTAACATTTTTAAAGCTGCTTTCTTGTTGCTTTGATGAAAACTTGAGAAATAAGTTGGGAATTTTGATTGTGAGGGATTATTGTTTGCATGCTGTTACAGAAAGATCTGTGTGTCAAAATTTGATACTTCAGCAGCAAATCTTTTGCTGAAGGATCTAAGCTGGCCTAAAGGTTTTGATCATTTGTTGAAACACTTGTGCATTCCTGAATTCTGATAAGTTTCCAAGTAATCAAATTACCTGGAACAGCAGTGCTTCTTTCTCCACTTTTAATCATTCGAAAAGTTCATTTACACATGTGAGCATGTGTGTGTGAGATGATCAGCAGTAGTCCATGCAACCTATTCATATAATTTGGTTTGGCCATGGAGCCATCTAGCTGTGTTTTCCCGAGTACAGGATATCCTATAGAAATAAAATGCTATCCAATATATATTAAACAGGTGTCATGTAGCCCAAAGCTACTCCTTGGATGTGATTCAGACTGTTCAAGTAATCACTACAAGCACTCCCATCTGAACATTACTCACAGAATCAAAAACAACTCCAGCATTGCCTTGTTGAGTGCCATTCTGTAAAGCATATTTGATCCTGGGCTGCAATTTTTTTGCACCAATGAATTATACCCACCCATATGATCCATGACTAACTGCTGGTGGGTAATCTGCCCCAGGATGCCAAAAGGAGAGTCAAAAACTCTCAACTCTAAATCTTCTCAGAAATTGTTGATATGACTTGGCAAATTTTGTTGCTGTGAAAAAAAAAAAAACTGGACTTTAATTCAGTCTTCATTTTGAAAACTGGGAATAGGAGTATGTAACTTGGCACATTATTTGATGATCTATACTTTTTTCATGCCTGTTAAAGTGTTATGGCTAACTTTACTGCTGGCCTGACAGTGGGGTTCTTTTTCTGGGGCAGAGGAAGCATCAAAATCTAAACTAATGCAAAGTGAACAATCATGTGAATTGATTTGGGTAGCATTTGTTTGACCAATGTACACAAGGTCTTGAAAATAGTGAAAAAAATTCATTTCCATCATAATTTGGTCGTGAAATGATGAGCTTTGCATGATGGTTTGGAGTGCTTGCCTCTACACACTGATACTATTCACGGTTGCCTAGCCTTTCTGCAGGACAAGTGGACCCAGAGATCAGTTCTTGAAGTAGACATCCACAGGACTGTATGGCACAGGAATCTAAAACTTTATTTTAGATGTCTGTACTCTAGCACACATGTGCACTTCTTATGACAGTCTTGATCATTTGACCTATCAGCAAGTTCTTACCTTGGTCAGCTGAACCTTTGAAGATAAAGGTTTGAAAATCAAAGGAAGGCTGTGTGAATATTAATGGAAATTGGCAGATTTCTTTTGGTTCATTATGTTGATGTAGGCATTGTGGATTTTAAGAGCTATGCCTGTTGGTGAGCACTGCTCTTGGTGGCACAGTGTTGAGACGGGACTTCTCAGGATTGGAGAAATCCAGCAAAACCCTACATGTAACATTGAAAAAAGGCAAGACAATGAAATCATAGTAAGGAAGAGTCATGTAACAGATAAGATGTATATATATATATATATGTCAAGGGTCAGACACCAAAAGTTCGCATTGCAAAAATGTTGTCCTTATATCCATGTGTGTGTGTGTGTGAAAGGGTGTTACGTTGAATGTTTCAATGTGTCATCCCTCAGAACTGCTGCTTCATGAGCTGGAAATCATGGTGCTATTGCAAGGACTTATATTGGAAAGAGGATTGTGCAAAACGAGTCTCAGGAAAGACATGAATGGGAAGGTACATGAGTTGTTGTTTGATGCGTGCCAAGGTTGTGAAAAGACAGTATAGCAATTCAAGTTTCTCACAAATCTGTTCCAGTGAGATGGAGGATTTTTTTCTTCTTTTGTTTGGGTGTGTGTGTGAGCCTTCCTGCTTGATCTCAGAGACTGAGCCATGGAGGTGGGAATTTCTGATGTGCCAGATCCTGTGAAATTGTATACCTCGGTTTGACTCTAGGTCATGGGTGTCTATCACTTGAGAGGGGTTAATTTGATCATTGTCCAAAAAAGTGTTCATCTTTGTGTGTTTTATTCAAATCTAGTGCCTTTTGTGTTGTTGATTCTGTATTATTAAACTCTTACTTACCTAAGTGCTATAATATAAATCTTGGAGAGGCTAAGCAACTGGGATCTTGACTGCCAGAATAAGTTTCTCAACATTTGTTGTCATCATCATGACATAACCAAATCGGTTTTTACAGATTTAAATCAGGTCCACGCCTTAAATTATTCATTGCATCATTATATATCATTAGATCACACCTGTTTATCAGTTGTTTAGAAATAGTGTCCAAGATTACATCTGAGAAACTGGAGTCATTTTGTCAATTGTTAGTCCTTTAGAATAGTTTGTTTTTGTAGTATCCTCAATCATTACTGTACATTTTGTAATTAGAAAAGACTAATTGTTGAACTTAATATTGAACAAATAAGGCAAAATGCGTTGTGAGGGCTTTTTGAAGTTTTTCACCCACAACAAGGAAGTAATGGTTCATATATGTTGCACCACTGTTCATCTCATTCCAGTTTGCAACATAAATTCTGCTGATCAAAGTTCTTTTCTGACATTCTTGCCAACAGTATTTTCCCATCACCGCCTAATAAACAAGGTGACTGACAACTAACAACTTTGTTGCCCTTTTTACGTTTGAAGGGGCTTGGATAGTCACGCCAAGCCCTGCTGATTGAAAGGGCCCAGTGGTAGATGCAGAGCACTCTGCAGATTGAATGGGATGCCTGTAAACACCAGCACTACTGCACCCCAGTCTGTGGCACTTGATCCTTGCTTCCTTGCAGGTCTGGGAAGCCCACACTCCTTGTGAATCTTCATGCTTTGGAGCTGCCTAGTGCAATAACCTGGAGGTGTTGGTCCTGAATTCTGTGGTCTGAAGATTAACCAAGACGTAGACTGCATGATGACTACAGCAGTGCAATTAACGGTATCAAAATGAAAACTCCAGTTTTTCTGGTTGTGAGACAGGCATTCAGTAGCAGCTGTGGTATTATGCATCTAATTCTTAGCAACCTTGTGTAGTACCGGTAACGTAAATATTAAAAAATTTCTGTCGTTTTAATGGAATTTTTGACTCACATGCGAAGCAAAAGTGAGTCTATGTACTGAGCCGTGTCGTCCGTCCGTCCGGGCGTCCATCCGTAAAAAACTTAAACGTTGGATTTTTCTCGGAGACTATTAAGTCTATCAACACCAAATGTGGCATGATGGTGTATGATGACAAGGCCTCAAAAAACATACATAGTGACTTGACCTTGCTTAAAGGTCAAGGTCACAGGAGCCATAAATGTGGTCTCAAAAACAGTCATTTTTCACATTTTCCCAATTTTCTCCCACGTTATTGAGAATGGCGACCTTAGCTACAAGTGGTATATAGGTCAAAGCAAGCCCTATCTTTTGATACCAGTTTGGTTGACCTTGCTTCAAGGTCAAGGTCACAGGAGCTCTTCAAAGTTGGATTGTATACATATTTTGAAGTGACCTTGACCCTGAACTATGGAAGATAACTGTTTCAAACTTAATAATTATGTGGGGCACATGTTATACTTTCATCATGAGACACATTTGGTCACATATCATCAAGGTCAAGGTCACTTTGACCCTTATGAAATGTGACCAAAATGGGGTAGTGAACCACTAAAAGTGACTATATCTCATGGTAGAAAGTGCCAATAAGCACCATTGTGCTTCCTATGTCTTGAATTAACAGCTTTGTGTTGCATGACCTTGGATGACCTTGACCTTGGGTCAAGGTCACATGTATTTTGGTAGGAAAAATGTGTAAAGCATTTCTTTGTGTATGATGTCATTGGTAGGTTTAGTTGTTTGACCTTGACCTTGAAGGTCACCTGAAGGTCAAGGTCATATAAAGGTCAAGGTCAAGCATGTGAGTCGTATGGGCTTTGCCCTTCTTGTTACTCTTTGTAAAGGTGTGGCCTGGCAGAAAACTAGCCTCCTTTGAACCTATCTTCTCATATTATACAACATGAGATGTTTGAAAGAAGACATGCATATGTAGCACTGGTCCTGTGCTGTAGGCTCCCAATATACAGCCCGCTGAACAGGTGTCATGGCCACTTTGTAGCCTTTAGTCCCAGCCTGGCATTCCATGAGTAAGTAGATCATTTAATCAAAGGAAGCTGGGTGGATTTATCCATTACTATTATCCCTCCAGGTTTACTGGAGGTCCTCACAGCTTTATCTGTGTGTGTGTGTGTGTCTGTCAGTCCCGACTTAACGGCTGATATCTCAAAAACTACTGGACGGATTTCCTTGATATTTTGCACACTTACTGGAAGTTAGGTCCGATTGAATGTATCAAATTTTCAGAATCCAGGTTTGAAAAGAAAGTGACTTTTTTTTTACGTTTTGGTGTTGCAAAGAAGGCAAGGGACGGAACTCTGTCCCGACTCAAGGGAAGTTTTGGCATGTGTGACGTGATCATTTGACATCGAAGAACGCGACGTAATTTCGAGGAGATTGGACATTGGTGAAGGAGAAAGAAGGATTTTTTATCCCTCCAGGTTTACTGAAGGTCCTCACAGCTTTATGGATTAGCTCACTCGGTAGCGCGTCTAATATTTTTTTGTTGCTGGGACATGCTTGGTTGTAGGGGATGCGCGTACGGGTTCTAATCCGCACAGAAGCTTCCTTTTTTTTAAATGTGTATATGGTATTCGAGAGAGAGAGAGAGTCACTCCACCCGTTGTTGTACACGTGAGAGGTTGTGGGTTCGAACCTTACTTTTAAAAAAAATTTATATTGGCCAAAACCTGGAGGTTCAGCGCCAGTGGTTTTTATTACACTATTCCCAAAATAGCAAGGATCTTATTGGTTAGAAGGGCTTCAATGGTCTGGAATTTCAATCAGCTCTATGCAAAGATGGCCTTACAAAAGGAAAAGGGGAAAGAAGCCAACAAGAAAGGCAGGAAGAGGGGAGGGAAGCAGCTTGCTGAGATGAGAAAAGTTAGGTTACCTTCAAGTAGCTTTTTATCTACAAGTTCAAATAAGCTTTTTCCAGTGGATTTGCAATGCTGGGGAAAATCAATGGATTATCTTGGATTTGTGTGGAACATTTTGCTGCTCTTTGGTCATGATTTCTTGTATCATTACGGTACTGCATTAACAATAACTATAGCAGATACATCGCATGGGTCTTAAAATTGCCTTGAGCAGAAATGAATGGGAGCTAAAAAAAAGAATAAATGAACCTAACTTGTCAATATTAAATATAACTATGCAGTCTTTTTTCTTTTTCTGTACATCCCCAACATTAAAATCTTCCATCCTTGCTCCACAGCTAGTGGTAGGATTATTTATTTAACAAGAAGGCCAAAGCCCATACTACTCACATGCTTGACCTTGACCTTTGCATGACCTTGACCTTCAGGGGACCCTCAAGGTCAAGGTCAAACAGCTACACCTAGCAATGACATCATACACTAAGAAATGCTTTACACATTTTTCCTACCAAAATACATGTGGCCTTGACCCAAGGTCAAGGTCATCCAAGGTCACGCAACACAAAGCTGTTAATTCAAGACATAGGAAGCACAATGGTGCTTATTGGCACTTTCTACCATGAGATATGGTCACTTTTAGTGGTTCACCTCACCTCACCTCCGCCTGTGACACTTCATCCGATGACCAGGTCGCTTGTGGTGGTTCACTACCCCATTTTGGTCACATTTCATAAGGGTCAAAGTGACCTTGACCTTGATATGTGACCAAATGTCTCATGATGAAAGTATAACATGTTCCACACATAATTATTAAGTCTGAAAACAGATATCTTCCATAGTTCAGGGTCAAGGTGACTTCAAAATATGTTTACAATCCAACTTTGAAGAGCTGTGACCTTGACCTTGAAGCAAGGTCAACCAAACTGGTATCAAAAGATAGGGCTTACGTTGCCTTATATACCATATATAGGTGAGGTATCCAATCTCAAAAACTTCAGAGAAAATTGAGAAAATGTGAAAAATGGCTGTTTTTTAGACAACATTTATGACCCCTGTGACCTTGACCTTGAAGCAAGGTCAAGTCACTATGTATGCTTTTTGACGCTTTGTCATCATACACCATCATGCCAAATTGGGTGTTGATAGACTTAATAGTCTCCGAGAAAAATCCAATGTTAAAGTTTTAAACGGACGCCCGGACGGACGAAATGGCCGAGTACATAGACTCACTTTTGCTTCGCATGTGAGTAAAAAAAACTAAAATGCAAATCAAGCTGCAACTTTCTCCTTGACCAGAAGTTTCAAGACTGCAATCATGACATATGATATGGATATATTCATCAGAGGAATGTTCACCATGCTCCTCAGAATTCATTTCATTGTACTCGACTATAAATTCTACTGAAAACATTCTCATTTTGTCTGTTCTGGTGACAGCAATTTGAAAATCTCTACAACAATGCCCCTCCTTGGCAATAATTATGCTTGAATCTCATTGAACACACTAGAAATATAAACAATTTTCAAACCAAAGTAACAAGCAAAAAAACCTCAGTTGATGACACTGAAAGTATTTTATTAAACAACATTCATGTTGGAGTACAACATACAGCCGAGCTGCTCGATGTTAGATGCAATATCAGTAGTTGTTTCAGCCATGGGAAACCAGGAGGATCTTGCCAATGAGTCTCCATAATGCGAAGAGGTACTCATCTTTCTTCCCACTACTTGACAAAGGCAAATTCTCACACCTATTGCTTTTAACTACATATGCAAAAGTCAATAACAGTTACCTTGGAATGCTTACATGTGAGTTGTGAAAAGAGTGGAATCAATTTCTAAACAATGATACAGTGATACCATAACAGCTTCCCAGGCTACTTCACCACTAAATGAACTATCAGACAGAATAAGAAAGTCAAGCAAACTACTACTGGGTAAACATACACATATGGAAGACCACCTTTGAGAAAAGTACATGACTGTCTATTGTTAAAGTAGCTGTGCTATAAGTGATGATCAGATACATAAGAAGACAACTCTAATTCCAATGAATATATCTGCAGGTTGTGACAGAAAATTAACAAAATGTACAATCACACCCACAAATGATGAGAACAAAATTGTTATATATTTCTGTTTAGTTTGGTACCCATAATACAACCATTGGTGCCTAAGAGAAAACAAAGCTACATGTTAGATGCGCACCTCCTTTAATATTAGTTATGCATTTTCTTCAGTCTTCTTAATTCTTAATGTAGCATAATGAGGAGAGAAAGTGGAAACTAATTAAGAGTTGCATCCCTTCGCACAACGTACATGTGCAGTCTGAGCCATTTCCGATGCCAGTGCATGTATTTGGCTATTGTATGAAGATGCTGATGTCATCATCGATATTTCATGTATCCTATGGTTTGAAATACTTGCAGGAGAAGAATGGATGTAAATCTAAGCTCATTAATAGATAAATAATCAAACCAAGGGAACACTTCCAATTAGCAGAGGCGAGTTCTGGGTCTCTGGAGTTGTCTCCCTTGTTGAACCAACTGGCAGACAATCCCATTGAAAAGTAACAAACTTACATTAGTAAGGATTTCTGGGCTTTTAATTTCCTCCAGCGATTTATTCCCACAACAAGAAAAGGGGCAGCAGCCTGGCATGCTATCGTGACACTACTGAATCAGCTAGAGGTGTGAATAAGTATGCAGAGGCAGTGAATGTTATGTTACCAGAAAATGTGTAGGCCACAGATTCCGTAAGGGATTTAACTAACTTTTCCCATTTAGTCAAACTTGGGCTGCCTTGCACAGGGAAAGGAAAAATTTCCTCCCATTGTAATTAACAATGTAATGAATGTATCAAAGCCTGGCTTTTATCAAATTTCTTATACTCCCACCCCCCACCCCCTACTGAGTTACACATTCATCAGTGAGTTAATTTGATTAGATATCACCTTATCACATATTTACCTAAACTCACAGTAAAATAACATTCAACAAGTTTTTATGTTTAACAAGTCAGTGCGCAGCTGCTCTATCACAGAAGTCAGACATGCTGATTACATATATAAGCAAAATACTGTCAAATTAACATAATCATATCACATTCTCAAAAACAGTGCAACTGAAAAGCAAAGGGTGACAAAGAGCTCAATGTAGGGGATGAACCTTTCAATACTTATTGTGTGCACACATGTGATTCCTTTATCAACAGAAGCAATACATAGAATGGATGGATGGTGTTTTACAGCCTATCAGCCTTTATAGGCTATGTAAGGCCACTAAGCACAATAATCACTAGAACAGTTTAGGGTAAATACAAATCAAGCAAGTGTCCCTAGTTATTTGCCTCTTATGAATCGCGTATGAGATACGGTGGGTCAGTTCTTACCCTGAATCCACAGGGGGCCAATACATAGAACACAAATAACAATTTATAACACAACATTCTCATAAAAAGAATATTTAGCGAGATAAAAACGTACAAAAATGAGCAACATGAAGATGTGGTGGTGCCAGTCTTTGCATGAACAATCTACAAAACAGTGTCTTACTATTTCTTGCTAAAGGTCACAGTAAATTGAAAAACCATTCAACAGGTTAGGCGATGTAGGATTCATCTGTACAGTATAGACCGAAAAGGTGTACCTTTAACAAAACATTCTTCATTTCTGCAATAGTACTTCTTAACATTGTGCCTTTGGGACCTAATACTTGTTCATCAGGCTCCAATACTTGCAAGTCAAAACTGGCAAAAGGAATGGAAATTGCTTTAAGAAATGAGGAAGGGAGGAAAAGAGGAGTAGAAGGAAGATGAGGAGGAGGATGAAAGAGGCTATTTCTACCGCAAAAAAAAAATCAAAGTAAAATCCTGACATTGAAACAGATGGAACTTCAGACAACAGAACACGCAAGCCTGTCAAAGGCACATTGCATTTGTATAGTACAAAAAAACCCACAGGCACCAATAACAAGTAATTAAAGAAAATACTTGTAATGTGCAGATTGGTACCTACTCACGCATGTTCCAAAATGCACTGAAAGCACAATACAAAATTTAGCAAAAGTGCAGCTTGTACAAGGAAGAATGCGAAAAAGCTAAGAAGTGAATCCCTCCACTGCTCGATGGTAAAACACTTAAGGTTTTGGGACTAGCAAGAGGCATCAACAACATAAAAATAAGACGGACTACTCAAGTACATCTATGCTGTTATGCAGTAGCTTTGGTGTCGGTGGAAGCCTTAAATATTTGTTTGGTTCAGATCTCTTTTAAGAGCACTAAACTTTTTGAGAAACTAATTTCATACATGAACATATGATCACCCAGAGAATGAATATTGGATATTACATTCCTTAAAAGATCAAGGGACTAGTCTATCAACTGCGCTTGCGCTCTGAATGGTTTTATAATACAACTTGAAGAAAACAAAACAGACATCAAACAGAAGTTAAAATTCTTGAACTCATCAGAGTTAAACTTGAAACAGCATCTGAAATGTTTACAGAACAATGGCAAGAAGCACACAGTTGTGAGACATGTTACATAAAACGGACCCCTCGGAGTAAACTATTTAAATAATTAAGAAATGGACAATCTCTGCCACTGCTCTCTCTAAAAGCCATACATGCAAAAAACAATGGCAGAGTATCTTGTGCTGCTCTTCACATGGCAAGAACACTTTTCCCTTGGATGTTACTCAGTAGTGTGAAATGGGCAATGCTATCAAGATGGCTACTGCATTACTTGAATTTTTGTGATTACTGACATTCCTAGCAGATCACATTCTTGGAAGAGATTGCAACAGTTTCTATGAGCTTGAGGAACTCTGCTCCCAGCATCTACAAGGTTTCCATGTTGAAAGCATGTGGCTACTCTGTCTCCATCTGTCTCCACGTTAGTTCATAGCCTCCTGAAATGGGACATACATGTATTTCTTTTCACTACCTTCTCAAAGACCTAAACATTACAATTTCAATACATCACATTCAAGTTGTTTTTCAGTATCACAGAGTAAATGAATCTCAGATGATCTATTCCAAAAATAAACAAAATGCCAGATGACAAAAAAACTCGGAACCCTTAATTTGAACATTTTCCATCAACATGCACAAAAACACCAACAACAGCAAAAATTTGATTCTTTCACAGATGAAACAATCCAACCCAATTCTACCAAGGTACAAATTTTACTTTTCACAATTCGTCAACAATATCAACAGATAGAAGGGGAAAAAATTGTATGCCCTCTGTGATAATGATACTGTGCCTTTATTATGAAGTGGTCCTTCGAGCTGGTCACCCTGTTACCATACAGTCACACTGTGTTTTTATCAACAGTAGCTGCCTAAAGCTTTTCATACATCTTTGGCAGTGAAAAGATCACAAGGTCTTTTGCAAACACATGATTCAAAGTCTTCCTATGACAACAGAGACCAGGTCTTATGGCAACATAAAAGCAACAAGAGAATACGAAATCTGAAAATACAAAAGATTATCACCTATTTAAATGTGAGACAGTACAAACAAGGTTTTAATCAGGATTGCATAATCAGGAATACAAGATGAATACACTTCTAACAAATCACATTTTTCTTTATCTTCCCATTAATCAACCATGGTTTCACATGGTGCTGCAACATTATGCTCCATCTTCTCCTGTCATCTAAAGCTTACGACATGCACCATGTATGCTGCAACAACAGCATGGCTAGTTCATCTCCATTGAGAGATGTGCTTTGTACATTACCAAGGTTTTTTTTACTATCTGTCTTGCCAGATTGCATTACACAATCTACAAAACATCATCTACAGAGGTGGCCATATGCCATGCCCCAAGTGTCAGCGTGCAGGCTGAGATCTTCCAACAATAACCTAACTGCTGACTTACTGGGAAGGAGGCTGGCTATCTGGGATAAGCAGCTCCTTCACATGCTGAGGGACGCAGCTGACGAAGAACTGGTGGGACTCGGCATTCATAGTGGCCAGTACTCCTCCCAGATTCTTACGGTTCACATCCTTGTGGTACTGGATGTTGTTCCCATGAATGTCAGTCAGCTGCAAAATGATAGCAAGGCGAGATGTGTCAGACTTATATGTCCTCAACCAGTCAGCTAGTCAGAGTGCAGGACAGCTATATGAACCACCTGTCCAATGTCCATCCTGTCTTTCATAACACATGGTTTGTTTTCCCTGCAAGGTGGTCCAAATCTCCAGCTGTTCATGCAATCTCTACATGTATAAAATGCATGTGTGTGTGTGTGTGTGTGTGTGTGTGTGTGTGTGTATGTGTGTGTTCCCTACTGCAGTGATCATAACTGGAAAATCATAAGAGTGTTGCTAATGATTGTTTAGCCACATTTTTGGGAAGAAATACTGATTATTTCATCCCTCAGACCTTGCCTGTAGGTTGCTCAACCTACATGGCTGCCTGAGCCAGAGACTTTGCATATAGACTATTTTGCCTGTGTACAGATAAACTTTTAGCCTGCTTCGCAAGTGACTGCAATGAACACTCTTCCATCACTATTTATTCACCTTCAATCTTGCAGTGTGGCAAACTGAAGAGGGGCTATGCCCAAAATGCTTGTTCAAAGACTAAACCAGTGATTCCTGCACCTACCAGTGATCTTTCTGATCATTTCTTGTTTTGAAAGATCATAACATTTGACGTTAAAGGCTTGAAAAAACAAAAAAACAACCTGAAGCAGCACACCTTTGTTCTTACTTCCACATGCACACGCACACACACACACACATGCATGCACACACACACACACACATGCATGCACACACATACATACACACACATGCATGCACACGCATACACACACACATGCATGCACATGCAAACACACACACACATATGCATACACATGTATGCACACACACACATGCATGCACACACACACACATGCATGCACACACACACACATGCATGCACACACATACACAAGCACACACACGCACATGCATACACACACACATGCACGCACACACACACACATGCATGCACACGCACACACACACATGCATGCACACACATACACAAGCACATACACACACACGCAGATGCATGCACACACACACACACACATGCACACACATACATACAAACATACACATGCATGCACACACATATGCATGCACACACATACACATGCATGCACACACACACACATGCATGTACACACACATGCACACACACACATGCACACACACACACAAACACACACATGCATGCAGACACACTCACACACACATGCATACACATACACACACACACACACACACATGCAGACACACACAGACACACACACACACATGCATGCACTCACACACACACATGCATGCACTCACACACACACACATGCATGCACACACACATGCATGCACACACACACACACACATTTATGCACACACACACACACACACACACAATACACAGACACACACTACATACACACACATACACACACACACACACACACACACAGCACAGGGCAGGCTGCAAGAGCACTGAGAAACAGGAGCCACCAAGCAGAGTTAATGGGCTAGTAGTTAACACCTTTCAAGGGGCTGACACCAGTACAAAAGCCTGGCCCACACACCTGTGTCACAGCTGGCAACAAACTCAGGCCTTGGGGTCAAATACTGGGATGGCTCACAGGGACACAAACTTCAATGACAACCAGGCACATGTAGTGTAGCTGCTGGACCACATACATAGATACACATGTATAAGCACAGTACAGGGTCAGACAGGGGGAGGGAAGGCACATGACAGATCCTCCAGAGATAGCAATGAACAAAGAGGGCAAAGGCATCTCACCATTCCTCCCACAGCCCTCAGCACTGCCTCAGGAGCACAAGTGTCCCATTTCTTGCAGCCCTTGCTGGCAAAGACGTAGGCATGCACCTTGCCCTCAATCAGCAGCAACACCTGCAGCAGATACACAGGTGTACACAGCCTACCGAGTGCTTATTTGCAAAGACAAGAAGAGATACAGTGAAAGGTGAACAGCAAAAAGATCACAAATTAAACTGCATCAGATGCCTATCAGAAAAGAAGTGGATGCCATCAAAATGTGGAGCTCTACCTGTATCATTCATATACTAAAAGCCATCTCATCCAATAAGAATACTTTCCAGGCAAATGACTTCAATATCTACATCTATTTCCTTAACTCATTAGAGGTGAAATGCATATGTATGTGCAGCGGTGCACTGACCACGCACCACATATATACATGCTGTAAGGCTTTCAAAATTCACGCCAAATACCACAAGTTTTGTTTGTTAATCAATTCTGAAGGTCATAGTTGTTTCCCTTTATGGATTGCTCAATGTTAGATGCCTGAACCTACAAAGGGAAAGTGACGGATGTGTAAAAAATTTTAGTCTCTGTTTAGGATTCACAGCTGAACTTTGATGTGAAAACTGTACATTTTCCCTTAGTTTCATATTATCTGTGGCCAATCAGTGAATTTAAATGGACAATTTTCAGGATCAAGACAATTATAACTTTAGAGATGATTTGCAACGACTTCATAAAGAAAGTTTCTCCTGGATTTTATATGTACAATTTGTGACCATGGAATTCAATGTCATTGTCACGACTCAGACTTGGTTATTTAAAACTTTTGTTTCGTTTGTACTGTTTCCCTATGCTGTTCATTTATTTTGCATTTGGTTTGATTGTAACTGTTATGCTTGCAAAGTGTGATGGGCCATGCAACCCCTTCGTTCATCTAATTAATTTTTAACTGAGCATGATTTTCTAGTTTTTTTCGTGCCAGTTGCACCTGCTGTATCACCACAGTGGTGCATATTCTCCATTGCACGAGAATTTCGCACCTTTCTTGTTTTATTTATAGGCAGAATTATGAGTGGAAGGGAGGTTTTTTTAAATTGAGAGTTCTGTTACTCTCGGTAAGCCCACTGTGGCTGTTGGAGAAGTGTATCTCCTGCTTGGCTGGTTGTCTGTTTCATTTTGTTTGGTGACTTGGTGTTGCCTGTTTCTGTTGGCGACTTGGTGTTGCCAGTATTCGTTTTGGCGGATGTGCGTTGCCGGTTTCTGCTGCTCCTAATCTTGAGGGGTAAGGATATCAGATACTCTTGTTCTCTTACTGTCTCGATTTGTTCGCGGTTTTATTGTATCTGCCTCTCATTCTGTTGCATCATTGTTTCTTTAACGGAATGTTGTTTTTTGGTTATATTTCAGATTTTTGGGGCACCAGGCCATTAACATGTGAGTCTGCAATATGTTATAGGGCTATAGGCCATTGGGTTGTGAGTTTACTTCATTGTTTTGGTCTACTGTTGGGACCACATTGGCCCAGCTAGTAGAGCAGTTTGGGTTTCCAGATTTTTAACATGGGTCCTTTAACGAAACCCAATATTGTGGTTGTAGTAGGACGATACCCAGCCTAGGGTGGCTGCAGTGTCGCTGAAGCCTTTCCTGCCTCTCTGAATCTTGGGAGATTCGTCAGTTTCCCACTACTCCCATGCTCCGGCCTTGTATGTTTCGTTTGTGTAGTGACTGTGGAAGGTTGGGGTGACTTGTGCATTGATGGTGGAATGTTGACGATTTTTGTATGTTGACAGTGTTGATTTGTGCAATGGCGGAGGAATGTTGGTCATTTGTGCTTGGATGGTGAAGGGTTTGTGGTTTGTGCAGTGACGGTGGAAGTTTGTTGTTTGTGCTTTGGAGAAGTATTGATTTGTGCTTTGGCAGAGGAGTGTTGGGGATTTGTGCTTTGACTGTAAAGTTTCTGATTAAATTCTTTTAAGTTTCATCCTGTTTGAGGCTTTTTTGTTCGATAAGAGTAGTGACTGAGGAAGGAATTCTTTTTTTTTTTTTTTTACTATCTGCTGGCACCTTGAGCCATTTTCCACTTATACCAGCTTTGACAGTCATATTGAACTTCTGCCCTGGTTTTGGTGAGTCTTAATGTTCATCTTATGCTTTTGGTTGGTGTTGTCTTGTGACAAGTATTTTTTTTTTTAAGGAACTTTTTAAAAGTAGCTGAAATGTTGTGTTTTAGGGGGTTCCATGCCTGTGATACTGCGTCTCCAAAGGGTTAACTGGAGTTAGCAGTAATTGAAAATTTCACTCATGTAGACAGACATATTCCAAAGACTTTGCTCGCACTTGTGTGGAAATACTTTGAGTCTTGCCGTGTGGTATACTAGGACTCCTACAGCAAAGGCAGTGAAGTCAGACAAGACTGAGTCTGTCAGGCCACCCACCTTGTGCCCTGCTCCTCCAACCCTCACCACCGACGTGGGCTTGCAGGCCTCTACGGTTTCTGTTACCATGCGGTCTGAGTGAGAGCGAGATGTTGTGATGATCCGCTCTCCCTCTGGTGGCATCTGCCTCACAAACCCAAAGGACCCTGAAAACACATGAAAAAGATGCAGAACTTCAAGCCACCAGTCATGTCCCATGTTGAAGATGATAATCAAGACAGCAGAATAATACATCTTGAACATAGATTCAAATGCATGACATGATTGCACAAAGCCTGCCTTCCCTTTTTTTTAACCATGAGTCCCTCAATATCTGAAATACCATTAGGAATGTACATACAAACAGCCTCCAAACATTCTTCTAGTACTGCACACTGCCAATGGTGAAAAGATGGAAAATGATTTACCTGTTCTACTCTGGAGAAAAACCAAAGACTTCACTTCAGGATACAGACATACTAAAGCATCCAATAGGGAAGTCCAATTTCCAATGGAGTGACTCACCAAGACCCTGGACTCCCCAGATGCATCGTCCCAAGACAGCCTGGGGGCCTGCTTCATAGTTGTAGTAGGGCTGGCAGATGACCCCTCCAGCTGGCTCGCCTCGAACAGCCACCCCGATCAGAACAGTCACATGATCCAGCAGCCCTGCACAGAGAGAGTGAATACCCTTATCAGACCATGTTATATATATCTAAGGCTTGACATCACACAATGGGTGTCATCACAGCATGTGAAATCTCTCAGCCTTGACATCACACAATGGGTGTCATCACACCATGTGAAATCTCTCAGCCTTGACATCACACAATGGGTGTCATCAAACCATGTGAAATCTCTCAGCCTTGACATCACACAATGGGTGTCATCACAGCATGTGAAATCTCTCGGCCTTGACATCACACAATGGGTGTCATCACACCATGTGAAATCTCTCAGCCTTGACATCACACAATGGGTGTCATCACACCATGTGAAATCTCTCAGCCTTGACATCACACAATGGGTGTCGTCACAGCATGTTATATATCTAAGGCTTGACATCACACAATGGGTGTCATCACAGCATGTGAAATCTCTCGGCCTTGACATCACACAATGGGTGTCATCACACCATGTGAAATCTCTCAGCCTTGACATCACACAATGGGTGTCATCACACCATGTTAAATCTCTCAGCCTTGACATCACACAATGGGTGTCATTACACCATGTGAAATCTGGAGTGGAAACCATGACACCTCAAAGTGACATCAAGGTTGATTTCAGAACGGCTGGACAACCCAGAGCATAACTTCACAGTGGGTGAAATCAGGCGATTCTGACAGCCCCCACTGGATGATCACAGCTTGCAAAATCCTACAGCCTGAACAATACATTGTGTCACCACAGTGGGGGAAATCTGGTAACCTGGACACCACACAAAGCAGCATCGCTGTGCCAGAAATCTTGTCAACACACCACGCTATCACATTGCCTGAAATGTTGTAGCCTTGACAACACACCACGCTATCACATTGCCTGAAATCTTGTAGCCTTGACAACACACCACACTATCACATTGCCTGAAATGTTGTAGCCTTGACAACACACCACGCTATCACATTGCCTGAAATGTTGTAGCCTTGACAACACACCACGCTATCACATTGCCTGAAATGTTGTAGCCTTGACAACACACCACGCTATCACATTGCCTGAAATGTTGTAGCCTTGACAACACACCACGCTATCACATTGCCTGAAATCTTGTAGCCTTGACAACACACCACGCTATCACAATTGCCTGAAATGTTGTAGCCTTGACAACACACCACGCTATCACATTGCCTGAAATGTTGTAGCCTTGACAACACACCACGCTATCACATTGCCTGAAATGTTGTAGTCTTGACAACACACCACGCTATCACATTGCCTGAAATGTTGTAGCCTTGACAACACACCACGCTATCACATTGCCTGAAATGTTGTAGCCTTGACAACGCACCATGCTATCACATTGCCTGAAATGTTGTAGCCTTGTCAACACACCACGCTATCACATTGCCTGAAATGTTGTAGCCTTGTCAACACACCACGTTATCACATTGCCTGAAATGTTGTAGCCTTGACAACGCACCACGCTATCACATTGCCTGAAATGTTGTAGCCTTGACAACACACCACGCTATCACATTGCCTGAAATGTTGTAGCCTTGACAACAGCCTAAATAGTTCTTTTTACTTGATGTACCTGCAGGAGACTGGTTACATTCACGCACTTTGTCTATGATCCCATTACACCTGTCTCCACTTCAACTTATTTTCAATTTAACAAACAACCAAGAGGTTTGCCTCAAGTTGTGTGTTTTTTGTTTCCCCATCTATAGAAAAAAGGAACGGACAAGATTGAATCAATTAAAAAACAAATCATGTAATAATTCCACATGGAAGTGAGGGAAGACTAGGATTTCACATACCAGTCATCATATATGACTAATGATTGTCTGTTTCAAAACCACACATTGCCAATTCCTCACCACAAGTTTCTCATTCATGAAAAATGGATACAGTTCACTCACTCACCTTGTGTGAACTCTGAAGTTCCATCTAGTGGGTCCACCCAAATAACTATCTGAAGCAAAGAAAGAAAAAAAAATTCATTTCACATTAAGAACATTAGAACATGAGAAAATTATACAAATGACAAAGTGCTATCTAGAATGAAAAGTTGAATTAATAACCATTACTGAAAGGGTGGGTGGGTTGGGGGTGGAGTTGGGGTGGTTGGGTGGGGGATGGTGGTGGTGGTAGTAAATTAGCATACTAAAATTTGTAACAATACAAAAGTTGAACAAATTAATTATTAAATGTGACCAGTTACCACAAAACTAGTCGTCAATTAATGTTTTGGAAATTTGGAGATGCCAGTAATCTTAAAATCTGCAGTGTTTTCTGGCTGATTTGATATAACTTATAAGTATAAACACTGTAAGCTCAAAATTGCAGAAGTTATGCCCATTTGAAGATGAGTGTCAGTGTGATGCCATCTGCAATTTTGAAGGGAAAAAAAACTTTGAAGTTTTCTCACACAGGTGCTACATTGTCGGGAAACTGGAAAGGTAATAAAAAGTTTATTTTCATGCATTTAAATGCATTTTTCAGTCACATTATTCATGGACATTAAAGTTTAACATCCCTGGCATGCCTTTCAACAAAACATATGTAGCTGACCCAGATCGACCCCCAAAATGTGTTCCTGGATGAAGCACCAAACCCTTTGCCAGAGTTTAGACTGTTCTGTACTGCCAGGTTATAAATGATCAGTTATGCACACGTGTATGCATGTCTGGCAACCACTGCTCAATGCCTCCCTCTATGCTAGAGGTTGTGGTTCCACAGCTTTTGGAACCTTCTCTAGTAGCACTGGGTAACACAAAAGCTGTGAGGTGGACGGGGGGATAGGTGGGTGGGTTGGTGGGTGGGTGGATGGATGGATGGATGGATGGATGGATGGATGGATGGATGGATGGATGGATGGATGGATGGATGGATGGATGGATGGTTGAGTGGGTGGATGGGTGGGTGGGTGGGTGGGTGGGTGGGTGGATGGATGGATGGATGGACGGACAGATGGATGGGAATGGATGGATGGATGGATGGATGGATGGATGGATGGATGGATGGATGGATGGATGGATGGATGGATGGATGGATGGATGGTTGGGTGGGTGGGTGGGTGGGTGAATGGATAGATGGATGGATGGATGGATGGATGGATGGATGGATGGATGGATGGATGGATGGATGGATGGATGGATGGATGGATGGATGGTTGAGTGGATGGGTGGGTGGGTGGGTGGGTGGATGGATGGATGGGTGGACGGACAGATGGATGGGAATGGATGGATGGATGGATGGATGGATGGATGAATGGTTGGGTGGGTGGGTGGGTGAATGGATAGATGGATGGATGGATGGATGGATGGATGGATGGATGGATGGATGGATGGATGGATGGATGGATGGATGGATGGATGGATGGATAGATGGATGGATGAATGGATGGTTGAGTGGGTGGATGGGTGGGTGGGTGGGTGGGTGGATGGATGGACGGACAGATGGATGGGAATGGATGGATGGACGGTGTTTTACAGTCTATCAGCCTTTTAGGTTAGGTAACTGGTAAGGCCATAGATCACAAACTTACTGGAACTAGTCAGAGTAAGAGCAAGTCAAGTCATGATCTCCCTTGTTATTTGGAGTTTTATAATAATAATAATAATAATGGGTATTTATATAGCGCTTATTCTCAAGTGAGCTCTAAGCGCTTTACAATCTCGTTCACACATCACAAGCAGACAATCAGATACAAGCAAATCACGTAGGCAATCAACACTAGCAGCAAAATCACGTACAATCAGAGCAAGCATACAAACACATAACATTAACAAGCGAGCAGGCAGAATAATCAAACACTGTTGAAGCAAGCAACAACAAAAGAAAAAATAAACAAACAAGCAGGCTAAATAATCCAACACAATCAAGCAGGCATACCAACACAATAAATAAACAAGCAAGCAGACAACCAATCGACAATCTAAACAAGAATGAAATAAGCAAATAAAGAGAACAAACAAGCAAGCAAACACAAACGAGATAAGTGAATCAAAACAAAATATTTACAAAATACAATTACGAGAATATGTACGGGGAGTTGTGAGTTGAGCGGGTGGGGTCAGTGGGACATGTGGCGAGTCAATTCTTTGCCCCAACCCGCTGGGGGATATGTGGTGGGTTTTCTGATGTTTACTTTGAAACAACATAGAAATGCATTCACTTACCTCTTCATCTTTGACATTTTTGTATTTGTCTGGACACAGTTCCTGTAGCACATCATCAGCCCATTCTGTTTCAAGGTAGCTGGGATCAATTTTCTCTGCAGGATCCAGTTGCTGTATTTAGCAACAAATGAGAATACGTTGAGCTAACTAGGAAGTGGCTAATGCTTGCAAACTGTAGTGTTATTATTCAAAGCACAGACTGACTACAGGTTAAGTCTGCACATTACAATAAAAATTATGACAAGTGCTGATAGTTAATTTGACAAAATGATAAATTACATGAATGTCACATACAGCATGACACACATGTGCAGCAGTTAGCTTGTCAACTCATTCATTTGACAGTTCACATTTCTACCCAATTTTGTCTGTCTGTCTGTTCTCTCTCTCTCTCTCTCTCTCTCTCTCTCTCTCTCTCTCTCTCTCTCTCTCTCTCTCTCTCTCTCTCTCACCTCCTCTCCAAAGATGGCCACATTTGGGAACTGTTGGTGAAGGGAAGCAACAATGCATCTCTGGGCTGATCGATCCGCTTCAGTCTGTACATCGTTTTTCCCCTGGCAAGAACATAGGATAACAATAAAGTTCACAATGATACAAAAAGAGGGAGGGAGGGGTCAATAACCCCTGAGATGCACACAATACAGTGCCAAAGAATGATTTGTGGCTCTGGTCCAGAGGTTACAGCACTTATCTTTTGGCTGGCAGGTACCGTGTTCAATGCAGCATGGATCCTAGAGTTTGTCCTTGGGCAAGGTGCTTAGCCTGCATTGCCTCTCCTACTGACGAGTAATATTGCGTTCAAGGACGCTGCACAGTGACCTGAGATGAAAGTCCCCAAAACAAATTTTCATTTATTTTAGCAAAAATGATATGTACACCACCACCACTACCATCTTCTTTTTCTTCTTCTTCTTCTTCTTCTTCTGCTCCTCCTCCTCCTCCTCCTCCTCCTCCTCCTCCTCCTCCTCCATCATCATTGTCACCATCATCATTGTTGTCATCATTATTTCTCTTATTAGTCAACATCTGAGACTGTAACATCCTAAAGTTTAGCCACATCGAGGCCTCAGTAGCATGTGGTGCCACTGAGGACTTATTGTTCGTTGTGCACAAACCACAATGCATTAAGATAAGCAGCTTTCTCCAGTTTTTTTATATTATAGAACTCCTCTGCTTTCATGTTCGGAAAAAAGTTCAGAGTAGGTGGGAAAAAGATTTGGGTCGGTCGGGTTACCATACACAACTTTTTCTTTTTCCAAACCAGAAAAAGGATATATATCCTACATCAATCTGCACTCTACTTCTACTCACGATGTCTACACGTGGCTAGACAAGCTGTTCGGACCATCCCTGGCCAAGCTTAATCACGTTTTGGGCTCCGAAAGCCCTGCATCATTGTATGGTTGTAATTATGTAAATTGAAGTGCAAAAGAGAAGAAACGATCAATTGGCAAGGCAAGTCATCAATTAGACGAGAATTGTGGATGTTGCAGTAATAAGTGAATGAAAAGTAACTTCCACTATGGTCATGGGACAGAAAAGACTGGCCGTTCCAATTTTGGACCCTGATAACAACGCCGGTCACACATGACAGTTGAGACCGTTGCCGTTGGGACAGCAACCGTGCCATCGTAAATGCGGAAGTTCTGATAGTTGAAATAAGCACATACCATGTGCAAAACTGATTAAATTTACCTTCTCGACAATTCCCAAATCTCCCTTTTTAAGCACTTCCCGAATTATTGTCCCCGCCTTCTTCGATACAGCCACCGAGGCTGACATAATTCTCATTAGAAGTGGCGACATGGTTCCAGCAGCCATGATGGTAGTCCGTAATGACCGGTAAACATTGAATGTCGTAAACCCAAAACCTATCAGTTCAGTTCAGTTAACCCTGAGAATGAGATGGGTTGTTGAGGCACCACTGATGACTTTCGGACAATCTTCCTCCGTGGCTCGCTGTGAGTCAGCAAAGGTCAAGAAAAAAAAACAATAACAATTGAGATATACAAATTACTTGCTGTTTAAAATAGTGTATGTCGGTGTATTTTAACATGAATGGGGTAGCTATAAAAAGGACGTGGCGTATGAAGAATCGATTACGTCATCTCTTTATTGCGAAAGGTCCGGACCGGTTTACGACTTTCGGAACCGGTTGACCACTTCCGGGTCCGGTAGAGCGCCTATGGTGTAAACACTACGTGAGCAATGGTGAACGGAACGACTTTTGCCGGACGAAGAGCGAAGTGCATCTGTGAAGGTATATTTTTCATTTTGCAGCATTCCTTCCATTTCGTTGTGCAATGCATTTTTGAACCGTGAATAAGGCGATCGTCGAAAAGTGTGAACTTGCATTTAATCATGCACTTAGTTGGGCTTTCGAGTTTCGTTTTCTCACGTCACGGGGATTCAAATTGATCGAAACTTCAGTTGAGCGTGAAATGCTAACTTGTATTATAATTAACTCACTCAAAATAACCACTCAAAGGAAAGAAATTAGAATAGAGCAGTTTTCAATAATATGAATGAAGAAATCAAGCATAACACAATGAATTACGACTCTGTAACAAATGGGCCGCTGACGACCCACGAAAGACACGATCGTGACGATGTTTACCCACGAGTTGGTGGTGTCTCGTACACGCAAGTCGCAACATGCTGAAACGACTTTTCGTACTCCCCGGTTCTAGGAAAGGATTGATAAATTTTCTGTAATATTATTTGTCTAATGAACCCTTACACTTCCTTATTCCCAAGTTTTGTGAAAATATGAGCTTTATCAGGGGGGGGAAATGTAGGTCTCAAAAAAATTTAAAGACGCTAAAATAGGCCTATTTTAAAACCGCTGGCGCTGAACCTCCAGGTTTTGGCATACATATTATTTTTTTTTTAATATCAGGTTCGGACCCGCAACCTCTCGAGAAAAGAGGGGGGGGGGGGGAAACACACACACAAAAACACAAAAAACCAGGTTGGGTTTGAACCCACAACCTCTCGAAAAAAGAGAGGAAAAAAAGTTTCAGCCCAGAATCGAATCTGGTCATGCATGACCAAGAGTCCAACGCTCTACCAGCTGAGCCATTAGAGAATTGATATGACAGAGTGTTTGTAAAGCATTTATAACGTTCTTTTCCGTGGCCACACGAGCAGCTAAATCTCATCCGGCTGAATAAAAGCAAAGGAGTCTGTGCGGGGGTGAGTCTCAGATCTGCATTTGAAATTGAACATTACTGCTCATTGCTCCTGCAAGGCTGTATAAGTGTTGTTGTTTTTTTATCATTTATCTGTTACGCGTTTGATGGAGTAACCTAAGCTCGCATTCCAAAATTGTAGAACCTACTGCTGAAGTGTTGTGTGTGGATCCAAAAAGCTTGCGCAACTGTCCTTTGCACTGACTGTCCTATGCACGGACTGTCCTTTGCACTGACCGTCCTTTGCATTAACTGTCCTTCACACTGACATGTCGCGCTCACCAGTGCTTCGGACACATGTCGGTCATTCTGTGCACTGGTCAGTGTGAAAGTGCATAGGACAGTCAGTGCATAGAACAGTCAGTGTGAAGGACAGTTAATGCAAAGGACAGTCCGTGCATAGGACAGTCAGTGCGAAGGACAGTTGCGGAAGCTTTTTGGCTCCACACACAACACTTCAAGTGTAGGTTATAAAATTTTGGAATACGAGCTTAGCTTACTCCATCAAACATGTAACAGATACATGATTAAAAAACCAACAACACTTACCCAGCCTTGCACGAGCAATGAGGATGGTTGATCTTCTGCTTAGCAGCGTCAAGATGGAAAGAAAGTCGATACATAATGTGCTGCTTAATTTTTTCCGCATTGATCTGAAGCACCGAGCTGTCACCTCTACTGTTTAATCCGCTTGCTAATAGATCTTAATTTCGTCTAAATAACATGAGTAGTATTTATTCATACCCCTGTCTATCACAGTCTGAGAAATCTTCTCACTGTCTGGCAAAAATGAGACACAAATGCTGTCCAGAATACAATGCAACGAGTTAGTCGGCGTTCATTCGGAAGCCATTTTGGTGCTTGCAACTGTTACCACGCCAAATACAGCGAGAAAGGGACGTGGCTGTGGAGTGAGCCTTTAGGCCAAAAAAAGAAAAATGGTGTGGTTACGGTAACCCGACCTACCCTATTCTGGGGCGCCGACCCTACATCTTTTTATTGAAAATGTTGAAGTTTTTTTTAAATATCAAAGTTGTGGGTTGAGGGAGGATCGATCGTTCAGTCTCAGGAAACAACCTGTGTAGAACAGATGACGCAGGGCGCAAAGGGAAGTAACTTATCTCGTTCCTCAAGCCTCATTCTGAAAACAAACAAAAATGGCGTGCCACGAACGTTTGGTGGTGACTGTTACCTCAAAATGTGACCATCAAGACGGCAATAAGCAGATTTCCGCATATCCAGAGACGGCATCGATGACGGAAGTTTTTCTTAACATTCATCCCGAATTGAACATGAAAAAAATATGGGGTGGTCGCTCGTGGCTACGGTGATGCAGAGCTGCCAACCCACCATCATGCCAAAGAGTAGCAATTAGCATCCAGAGCTTTTTGGAGTAGCATTTAAGAAATAGGCGTAGCACACACACACAAGAAGGAAAATGGCGATGTTTGCGCCAGGGGGGGGGGGGGGGGGGGGGGTCAAGTCGCTGAGCGCTGAGCCGCCGACGTGAAGCGGAAGGGGGGGGGGGGGGAGGGTTCTACGTGACGGTCAAAAGTTCAGTTCGACGCTCAGCGCTGAACCGCCAGCATAAAGCGGGGGGTGTGTGTGTGTGTGTGTGTGTGTGTGTGTGTGTGTGTGTGTGTGTGTGTGTGTGTGTGTTTCTTCGTGACGGTCAAAAGTTCAGTTCCAGGCTTTCAAAAATCATAGTTTTTCCCTGACGATCGTAGCATCGTAGCAAGCACGGCGAAATCGTAGCATGCTACGCCTAAATCGTAGCACTTGGCAGCTCTGGTGATGTGACCACATGCAAAACAGATGGGGATGGGTTTGAGTTGGCTTGGGGTTTGACTGTTGGAGAGGTCAGGGACACGTTTGAACTGAAGGCGATACATTTCAAATGTGAAGTTTTGCAAGTCTAGAGTGAGGAAGAAGAAGAGGATAATCAACATGCAGCACAAGTTCCTGATGCATTTCAATTACATCTGGTTCACGTTAGGGGCACCGATGGTTGGTCACATGATACTGACACTAGAAGGACAGACAATCTCATATCAGCCATATCTTCACTGGTAATGCTTTTCTTTACCTAATTCCAAGAGAAGTTAAGTCAAAATTGTTCAAAGGGAATATCCGCTGTCTGTTCGCACACTTATTTCCAAGTCGAGTAGGTTTAATTTGGTTTCCACGAGAAATAAAAAGTAAAAAAAAAAAAGTTTTTGCCGACCTACCTACCCTATTTTTTTTGGCTATGTTACCTTAACCACACCTTCTTTTTTTTTTGGCCTTATCCTTTCACCAATGTTCTCGAAATTCATCCTTATCAAAAACCTACTCGCAAATGACGTCATGTTGTTGATGACGTCACACATTTCGCAATTTGGCCATTCCATGAATGGAGTATTTGGGGAGGCGATGTCGAGTGTACGACCTTAAAAAACCACTTTCTCATCAAGCCTCGATTCTGAAAATTTGATACATTCAATCGGACCTAACTTCCAGTTAGTGTGCAAAATGTCAAGGAAATCCGTCCAGTAGTTTTTGAGAAATCAGCCGTTGAGTCGGGACAGACAGACAGACACACACACAGACAGATAAAGTCTGTAGGACCTCCAGTAAACCTGGAGGGATAAAACCATTGTGTGAACCCGAGTCAGAAGTGATTCTGGCGCAGTTCGCAATGAATGCGTTATATCATTGTGCCAAAAATAGTTTGTTTTGGATACTAATTATTCCACTCTTTACAGAAAATTTTCAGATGTCACAACTTGTTTCCATTTCAACACAAACATTTTATTTTATTGAATAAACGACTGTTTATTGCCTCAAAAAGCGTAATTTATTAGTTTTGCGTTAAATAGCCATAGAACTATCCTACAAATCTCTCGTGTGACCTCTATTTGAATATTTCGGACGGAATCCTTCCATCACGTGGTATGATCAGTGCTAGAGGCTCTTTCGCCGGTGAAGTCTCTCCTGGACTAGAATGATATAAAACTACAGGGTTAAGGGGGGCATTAGTGACCGACCACCTTGCTAATCTTTTCCAAATAAAACCAAACATATCAAACTTGAAGATGAAATCTAATTGTGTGTTCCTACATGCATACCTTTAAACTAATGCCAATAGCTTTGGGATGGGAAAAGTTTAGCATTTTGTTTTATTACAATTAGATTTAATGAAAGTCATTAATGCCTCACTGATGGGGCATTAGTGACCATCTAATGAAAAACAAAATGTTCACTTGATAGTTACTGTTGTAATAGTTTGACATGTTTGTCAAAGAGTCACTTTTCATTATAAGTTTGCACAGAAAGTGCGTTTTTAATGCGTTTTCAAACTTGATTGCATAAGAATGACAGTCAAAACAATGCATCTTCCAGGAGAGCTTCAGAGTGCAGACCATTTTCTGTGGAAGAGAAAAAATACCACAACAAATTAGATTTATAACAACTACATAATGATCCTGCAATATTTATCAATAAAACTTCAACACTTCAACAAAATTTTCATAGACTGATAGAGTTTAATGAGTTTACAACCAATGCTGGCAACAGGTTCAAATTTGGCAGTTCCGAGGCATTAGCAACCACTTCAGATATTGGTCTTAAAAATACTTTATTGATGTAATCTTTAAAAATGTCTGCAGAGATAATCAACGCTAGCTACAAGCATGAAATATTACTACAACAACAGATTTAAAATCAAATCACTGCCAAATTATCGCAATCAAAAACAATATTGATGCAATAGTGACTCCCACCAATGGGACATTAGTGATCACCTTTATTGACACGCAACATATGCACGCAATGGCAATCAAGTCCACATAATCTAACCTTGCGCTATCCAAATATGCATTTCACTTCACTTCACTTCACTTCACTTGTCCCGTAGTCTGGACGACCGTTGGGGCACCACAGATGATCTGGCAACCAGTTCTCTCCATTCCTCTCGGACTGTCTCAAGGCTTCGCTGAGCCTCATCCCTGTCCATTCTGAGACGTTGTCCTCCCATCTTTTCCTTTGTCTGCCTCTCCTCCTCCCTCCTTTTAGTCTTGGCAAGCCCTGACGATTGTGAGACGTGCCCATACCACTTTAGCTTGCGTCTTTTCACAGTGGTCAGTAGTTCTTCATGGGGCCCGATGGCTTGCCTAATTTTGTTTCGGACTTCCTCGTTTGTGATGCGGTCCTTGTAGGAGATGCCGAGGAGTCGTCAAAAGCATCTCATTTCCATGGCCTGTATCCTTCTTTCCAAGTCAGCTGTTAGTGTCCATGACTCACAGGCATACAAAAATATGGACATGACCAGGGCGCGCATCAGTCTGATCTTTGAACTGAGGGCTATGTTCCTGTCCTTCCAGATGGTCTTGAGTTTTGTGAGTGCCTCTGTGGTCTGAGCAATTCTGGCGAGTATTTCAGGTTTGGATCCTGCATCTGTGACAATTGCTCCCAGGTATTTAAAGCTGTTGACGGTTTCCAGTTTCTCGCCACAGACCTTGATGTCAGTGCTGATGCCGTTGGTGTTGTTGGTCATCAGTTTGGTCTTCTCTGCACTGATCTGCATGCCAAAATTTGTGGAGGTTGTGTCTAAGCGCTCCACTAAGTTCTCCAGCTCCTTTTCACTTCCGGCCAGGCCATCTATGTCGTCAGCAAAACGTAAGTTTGTGATTGTTCTGCCGCCAATGCTGACTGTCCCCTCGTGGTCTTTTAGGGCGTCAGTCATTATTCTTTCCAGGAAGATATTGAAGAGGGTGGGGGAGAGCAAACAGCCTTGTCTCACTCCGACTGTGGTTCTAAACCAGTCCCCAATGCTGCTGTTGAAGTATACAGCGCTTGTGGCATTGTCATACAGGTGTTCTATGACTCTGATCAGGTTGGCGTTGATGTTGTACAGCCTCATGTACTAGCCCACAGTGCAGCATGCCATACCCTGTCGAAAGCCTTCTTAAACTAAAGTCCACGAAGATGTGGTAGAGGTCCTGTTGGTGTTGTAGGTACCTCTCGCACAGTATCCTGAGGTTCAAGATCTGCTCCGTTGTACTGCGCCCTTGTCTGAAGCCTGCCTGTTCTTCAGCGATGATCTTCTCTGCTTGTGGCTTCAATCTGTTCAGTAAGCTCTTCAGCATGGCTTTGCTCGGGTGGCTGATGAAGCTGATAGTTCTATAGTTCTGGCATAGCTGTAAGTTGCCTTTCTTTGGGAGGGTGATGATGAGGGACTGCGTCCACGGTGTGGGCCACTCCCCCGTCTGCCAGATCTTGTTGCAGATGGTCAGTAAAGCATTGATCATCTCTTCCCCTCCTGCCTGTACCAGCTCTCCTGGCATGTTGTCCATTCCTGCTGACTTCCCCTTTTTCAGCAAATATATTGCTGCTTCCACTTCTACACGAAGGATGGGGTGGTCGTCGTTGTTGGTTGCTGGAGATACATTCCAGAGGTACTGAATGTATCTCCAGCAACCAAATATGCACACGCATTGTTAACAACACGTTCAAATAAGAGGTAATAGTTTAATAAGTAAGGTTGGCTGCTGTGATGGGTGGCTATCACGTAAACGAAAATGGCCGACTACGACTGATTGGAGAAAGTAATTGAATAAAACAATAAAAAGCGCTAATAATCCTCAAAGAACAACAATAATGCACTCACCAGATGTTCCGGGATATGAAAGTTTTAAGAAGTGTAGAGTGGCAGCTTCTGGGAAGAATCGAAATTGCAAAACCAAAAGTTTCACTTAGCACTGAAAAAGTTCCCTGAGCCAAGCACAAAGTGGTTTCCCACCAACAGAAATGCGGAGCTACCTAGCATAGTACCTAGGAGGCTTTCCAGTGGCTGCTTGGGTGGTTAAGGTTGAGTAACCTTTCTTCTGATTGTTCAACATGTAAAATGCACCGTGGCGAGGAGGTATGCAAATATTATCATAGGTTTTATGATAGTGGTCACTAATGCCCCATGGTCGCTAATGCCCCGCTTCATCC
The DNA here is from genome assembly GCA_034096865.1 of Theodoxus fluviatilis. Taxonomy (NCBI): domain Eukaryota; kingdom Metazoa; phylum Mollusca; class Gastropoda; order Cycloneritida; family Neritidae; genus Theodoxus; species Theodoxus fluviatilis. Next base: position 70,131 of record JAWQFJ010001669.1, read on the forward strand.
TACATTTTATCGTATGAAAATGAATAGGCCTGGAAAAAGTTTTAAACACAAAATGAACTTTTTGTTGACTAGCTGATTTGCATACAAGGGCAGTAACTTAAATAGGGATGATATGAATCGTTTTGAGTACAAAATCCCTGGAGATGGTGAAGCTAGCGAGGATGGAAGTACCGGTAGCAATGAAGAAGGAGATCTCGTCTTGAGTGAAAAAGATGATTCGTCGGAGTGGGACTCTGAGACTGACAGATCCGATGAGGATGCTCAACCCAGCACCTCGAGTGGGCGTGGTCGAACTCGTCAACGTGTTAGTTCTTGACGTTGAAGATTTCGTTGAGATTCCCCGCGACTCGGTGCATTCGATCAGACATTCCATGTGCACATCTCGAAAGAATACCCTGTGTACGAATTCCCCCCTCTGGATGCTCTCCCAGTGGACTTTTTTGATCTAGTGTTCCCTCAAGATGCCATCAATCTTCTCGTTGAGCAAACTAATTTGTATGCTCGACAGAAGCGTGCTGAATGGGACTATGACACAAGCCCAGTGGAAATGAGAGCTTTCATTGGCATGCTGGTTTTCATGGGGATCCATTGCCTGCCAGAGATGAACCATTATTTTTCCACCCACTGGGTGCTACGTGTACCGGAGTTCACTGCAAGATTCATGCGGCGAAGATGATGGCAGCTATGGAGCTATCTGCACCTGACAGACAATGAAGCTCCAAGACCATGACCTGGAGACCCACATTATGACAAGCCGTGGAAGGTGAGGCCTCCCTTCTGCCTACTCCTGATAGCATTTCAGGAGAAGTTCTACATAGGCCAGAACACTTCTGTTGATGAGATCATGATAAAAGGGAAGGGCAGGAACCCGATCAAGCAGTACTTGCCTCTGAAGCCTATAATAAATTGTGCACTCATCAAGAGATGATTCAAGTGTGAGGAGAAAGAGAAGGCATGATGGGACTGAAGTGGTTGTGCCCTCTCCTGCATGTGTGAAGGACTATAACAGATTCATGGGCCCCATTGATCTATCAGATCAAATGCGCAAGGTCTATGGGATCGACTGCAAGTCCAAGAAGTGGTGGCTCCTGCTTATCCAGTTCCTGCTGGATCTTGCCATGGTGAATGCATTCATCCTGTACAAGCAGTGGTATGAAAGATTGCACTCACCCAGGGGGAAGAAGGAGACTCCCCTCAACCACTTGGCCTTCCAGATGGGAGTCATTGTGGACTTGCTAAGACATCACTTGCCGCCGTCAGCCAGGTCCCTCACCCAGACCCTCTTCACCCCGACTGCCCACCCAAAGACAAGGACATAAGTCAGTGAACCTTGTCAAGAGGAAGATCATGCCTGCAGGGAGATGTGTGTACTGCAGCCTTGGAAAGAAGGGCAAACACAAGGAATCCTCGTTTGGGTGTGTGACGTGGAGTTCGGCTGTGTAGGGACACTTGTCATGACAAGTACCACCAGAGCCTACCATCCTAGATAGATGAGTGATTCTCCATAACTCTTCATGCCTTGTTTGTGTGGGTTTTGGGGGTTTGTTTTGTTTTGTGTTGTTGCTTTTTATTGCTTTGCATGGTTACAATTTGTCAGAGGTAGACATGCATGTTTGAAAATCAGGAGAGGGTCAGTGCACTGAATTTTCATATGTAAAGTTGTCCCTCAAATATTGCTCACTAGTCTTGATTGGGTTTTTGACTCACATGCGAAGCAAAAGTGAGTCTATGTACTCACCCGTTTCGTCCGTCCGGGCGTCCGGGCGTCAGAAAACTTTAACGTTGGATTTTTCTCAGAGACTATTAAGTCTATCAATACCAAATGTGGCATGATGGTGTATGATGACAAGGCCTCAAAAAACATACACAGTGACTTGACATTGCTTCAAGGTCAAGGTCGCAGGGGCCATAAATGTTGTCTAAAAAACAGCCATTTTTCACATTTTCTCAATTTTCTCTGAAGTTTTTGAGATTGGATACCTGACCTATATATGGTATATAGAGCAAAGTAATCCCTATCTTTTAATACCAGTTTGGTTGACCTTGCTTCAAGGTCAAGGTCACAGGAGCTCTTCAAAGTTGGATTGTATACATATTTTGAAGCGACCTTGCCCCTGAACTATGGAAGATAACTGTTCCAAACTTCATAACATTGTAGTACACATGTTATACTTTCATCATGAGACACATTTGGTCACATATCATCAAGGTCAAGGTCATTTTGACCCTTATGAAATGTGACCAAAATGGGGTAGTGAACCACTAAAAGTGACTATATCTCATGGTAGAAAGTGCCAATAAGCACCATTGTGCTTCCTATGTCTTGAATTAACAGCTTTGTGTTGCATGACCTTGGATGACCTTGACCTTGGGTCAAGGTCACATGTATTTCGGTAGGAAAAATGTGTAAAGCATTTGTGACCAGCCACGACAAAACCAGTGCTAAGTCATTTTTTGGACAAAATAGGGTTTTAATATTTTTGAATTCTGCATTCATTTCTGTTTGTTTTGATATAAGAATGAAGAGTGTCAGTTAATTAGAATAGGTGTTACGGGCATTTCAAGTGGGGTACTGAAGCAGCGGTCATTTTGAAAAAACGGTCTCAGAAGATTTACCCTCTTCAGACATTAAACACCTTAGCAACGGTATTTCAAACTCCGTTTCCAAAAATAGCTGACCTTATTTTTCTTCAACATCCACACAGCGGGAACGCCGAGAGAGCTGCCTTTCTAACGGTATATAACATGAAGATGTTCTGCATGGGTTTAGGTGTGTTTATTGCAGCTAAAATGAAGCAATTAACGCTAATTACAGGTAGCTTTTGAAACAATACATAACACAAAAGTCTTTATTTTACCATCAAAATATAATTCTTCAAAATGTTTCCTTTGCTGGCATGATAGTTTGAACCATGTAGAATCTATTTTTATCAAAAAGTGAAAATCACCCAGATTGACCCTCCCTGCCTTTTCTCAGACTTAGTGCAAAATAAGGCCGCGCGACTTAGCACTGGTTTTGTCGTGGCTGGTCACATTTCTTAGTTTGTTGTGTGATGTCATTGCTAGGTGTAGTTGATTGGCCTTGACCTTGAAGATCACCTGAAGGTCAAGGTCATGTAAAGGTCAAGGTCAAGCATGTGAGTCGTATGGGCTTTGCCCTTCTTGTTTTGCTTGCTCTGGTGGGTTCTCAAAGCTTGTCTGATATGTCAGAATTTATTCCTGTGAATTTTCTAAGTGTAATTTGTGGGTTTTAGTATCAACTATCATTACTAAATTTTTTATCAATTTTCAGGATACTTTTTTGACTCAAATGCGAAGAAAAAGTGAGTCTATGTACTCACCCGTTTCGGGCGTCCGGGCGTCCGTACAAACTTTAACGTTGGATTTTTCTCGGACACTATTAAGTCTATCAACACCCAATTTGGCATGATGGTGTAGGATGACAAGGCGTACAAAAACACACATAGTGACTTGACCTTGCTTCAAGGTCAAGGTCACGGGCCGTCTAAAAAAAACAGCCATTTTTCACATTTTCCCAATTTTTGACTGAAGTTTTCGAGATTGGATACCTGACCTATATATGGTGTATAGGGCAAAGTAATCTCTATCTTTTGATACCAGTTTGATTGACCTTGCTTCAAGGTCAAGGTCACAGGAGGTCTTTAAAGTTGGATTGTATACATATTTTTAAGTGACCTTGACCCTGAACTATGTAAGATTACTCTTCCAAACTTCATAACATTGTAGTACACATGTTATACTTTCATACTAGGTCACCCGTATTGTCCGTCCGGGCATCCGGGCGTCCGTCCGGGTGTCCGGGCGTGTGGGCGTCCTGTAATCCTAACAAAACTTTAACGTTGGATTTTTCTCGGAGACTATTAAGTCTATCAACACCCAATTTGGCATGATGGTGTAGGATGACAAGGCCTCACCAAAAATACATAGTGACTTGACCTTGCTTCAAGGTCAAGGTCACAGGAGCTCTTCAAATTTTATTTGTATACATATGTTGAAGTGACCTTGACCCTGAACTATGGAAGATAACTGATTCAAACTTAATAATTATGTAGGGCACATGTTATACTTTCATCATGAGACACATTTGGTCACATATCATCAAGGTCAAGGACACTGTTCGTCCGGGCGTCCTTTCATCCGTAAAAAACCTTTAATGTTGGATTTTTCTCGGAGACTAATAAGTCTATCAACACCCAATTTGGCATGATGGTGTAGGATGACAAGGCCTCACAAAACATACATAGTGACTTGACCTTGCTTCAAGGTCAAGGTCACAGGAGGTCTTTAAAGTTGGATTGTAAAATTGAATACATATTTTGAAGTGACCTTGACCCTGAACTATGGAAGATAACTCTTCCAAACTTCATAACATTGTACAGACCTGTGCACTTGTACGATAAAATCGTAGTTTTTACGATTTTCGCCTGGCATGAGCGATAAAATCGTAATTTTTACGATTTTCGCCTAGCATGAAAAATCTTCTGATTTTTCACTCTACGGACCGGCATTACTTTTTTCTGTACAATTTCGGCCAGTTTCGGCAATTGCCGCGCTCGCCTTCGTGGTCCGCCAGTGGCAAGCGCGGCCAAAGTGCAAGCCTATCATATAACTCTACGTTTACTGACTCCAGTTCATGCAGAAGAGGTTTCTCTACAGTCTTCAGCTTGGCCAATCAAAAATCAGGGCGATTTTATGTGCGGTATAGTAGAAATTATGGGCTATCCTGTGGACGCTCAAGGCAACATGTCGCGATAGCGAAATCTGTTTGAGGATTTTAATCCTTCAGCTGCCGAAGATGAAGATGATGAGGAAACTTTAGATGAAGTGATCAGGCAAGCTGTAATTAGCTCAAGAATGCCGACCTCTCAAGCTGCGAGTGATCGAGAGGTGGGAGAGGATGACAGTTATGGTTGGATGCGAACAGCTGATGACCCGCTAATTCAGTAATTGCGCCGTTCACGGGCGAGTCGTTTAAATCTTACGATTTTTCCAAAAATCTTACGATTTTTATCTTCTTGTCTTACGATTATTCCAATGGAGGGTGCACAGGTCTGCATTGTAGTACACATGTTATACTTTCATCATGAGACACATTTGGTCACATATCGTCAAGGTCAAGGTCACTTTGACCCTTATGAAATGTGACCAAAATGGGGTAGTGAACCACTAAAAGTGACCATGTCTCATGGTAGAAAGTGCCAATAAGCACCATTGTGCTTCCTATGTCTTGAATTAACAGCTTTGTGTTGCATGACCTTGGATGACCTTGACCTTGGGTCAAGGTCACATGTATTTTGGTAGGGAAAATGTGTAAAGCAGTTCTTAGTGTATGATGTCATTGCTGGGTTTAGTTGTTTGACCTTGACCTTGAAGGGCACCTGAAGGTCAAGGTCATGTAAAGGTCAAGGTCAAGCATGCGAGTCGTATGGGCTTTGCCCTTCTTGTTTTTCACTCATTGCACCTTATGTAAATGAGCTTGTTTAGAAAAAGTTGATTTTGTGTTCAATGTGTACCCTGTCCTTTTTCCTACCATAGACTGTACATTTTTGCCTACATTGCTGCATTGTAAGTAGTTGGGATTTTTTTCTCTCAGATGTACCCGATAAGACCCAAAAATGCTGAAATACACATGCTTGGCTTAGAATTTTTGACTCACATGCGAAGCAAAAGTGAGTCTATGTACTGAGCCGTGTCGTCCGTCCGTCCGGGCGTCCGTCCGTTCGTCCGGGCGTCCGTCCGTCCGTCCGTAAAAAACTTAAACGTTGGATTTTTCTCGGAGACTATTAAGTCTATCAACACCAAATGTGGCATGATGGTGTATGATGACAAGGCCTCAAAAAACATACATAGTGACTTGACCTTGCTTCAAGGTCAAGGTCACAGGAGCCATAAATGTGGTCTCAAAAACAGTCATTTTTCACATTTTCCCAATTTTCTCCCACGTTATTGAGAATGGCGACCTTAGCTACAAGTGGTATATAGGTCAAAGCAAGCCCTATCTTTTGATACCAGTTTGGTTGACCTTGCTTCAAGGTCAAGGTCACAGGAGCTCTTCAAAGTTGGATTGTATACATATTTTGAAGTGACCTTGACCCTGAACTATGGAAGATAACTGTTTCAAACTTAATAATTATGTGGGGCACATGTTATACTTTCATCATGAGACACATTTGGTCACATATCATCAAGGTCAAGGTCACTTTGACCCTTATGAAATGTGACCAAAATGGGGTAGTGAACCACTAAAAGTGACTATATCTCATGGTAGAAAGTGCCAATAAGCACCATTGTGCTTCCTATGTCTTGAATTAACAGCTTTGTGTTGCATGACCTTGGATGACCTTGACCTTGGGTCAAGGTCACATGTATTTTGGTAGGAAAAATGTGTAAAGCATTTCTTTGTGTATGATGTCATTGGTAGGTTTAGTTGTTTGACCTTGACCTTGAAGGTCACCTCAAGGTCATATAAAGGTCAAGGTCAAGCATGTGAGTCGTATGGGCTTTGCCCTTCTTGTTCTGTTTGTCTCAGGTGTGTCTTTTCTGATCAAATAGACACCCAAAGTGTGCCTGATATAGAAGTCATTTCTGGAAAACTTCATGTTGTTATGTGTAGTTTGATTATTTTTGCTGTTTTTTTATCCCTATACTTTCACCAAAAAATCTAGAAAAATTTAGAGTTACTGCTCTTGTATGCAAATGAGCTTGTCCAGAAAATTTTTATTTTGTATTCAGTATTTGCCCTGCTCAATTTACTTTAATAAAATGTATAGTTTTATAAACTTCAGTGTGTAAGGGTTAATGTGTGCAGTTTTACAAAGAGACTGGTAATACAAGATAAACACTGTCAGTGCTGCTGATGGAGTAGCCTCTGCCTCCTGGCCACCTGTAATTGTAAACCGATGCAAACATCTTCGCAGTCTGTCATGGCTATAAATAAAAATTCTTTTCTTATCCACATGCCCTTCTAACTATCCAACAAAATATAGCGAAACTTATACCAGAAGAAATTGCAATGGAATAAAGAACAAATCCATGTCATTGTCTTAACTAAGTATTAATGCTGCATTTTTGGGGGTAATTATTTGGAAAGCATAATTGACGTCATTCCCCACTCAAAACTAGCAGCAAATGTCGCAACTACCATGGTAAAGATTAAGATAGTTTGAAAATTGTTGATGGATAAGCTTTACTTAAAGCATTTGTACACAGATTCAAAAAGGATTTGTAATCAAAACTTGCTGATCAAGGAGTGTGTCTGACACTGTAGCTGTCAGGCATGCACAATCGAAGTGTATTGAATAATGAAACCTGTTGGTGACTGGAGTCAGCCATGTTCTTCAATCAGCGGAGCCTATATATGCAACTGAATTCTCTTAGCTGATAGCGGTTCCAAATTCAGTGCTGTTTGATTGATATTATCTATGGTTTACAGTTGTAATCAATTTATCTTTATGCCTACTTGATCAAATAGTCAGGAAAAATCCAAAATACTTGTACCATTGCTTTTAGAAGTACATTCAACTTCTATGTGTTGTGGTTGACAAAATTTTGCAAAGAGAAGGAAGGAAATGGAGCACTACCTGATTTTATTTTTTTAATTTTATGCTCTGTTGTCAGAAGATATGCAAAAATGTATGTGAAAACTGCCACCCATTTTGTAAGCTCTGTCTTCTATCTAAGCAATGAAATATACCCTGTCAGAATTGAGTTCACTGCCAGTAAGTCTTTCATGAATGGATTCAATGGATGCCCTACATCTTCCTATAGAAATGTCTAGTATCCATAGTTGGGAAAACTTCTAGATTAGTTGCTGATTTCTGAAGCACTGTTGATATATATATATAAGCTATATGGGTGTACTTGTTGTGTCCAAAAAGTAATGCAGATCCTGCAGAATGTGTTATTACACCACTGGGCACATCACTGAAATATGACAATGTACCATCTAACAGTGTTATGCAGTGTCTTCACTTGTATTTTCTTTTCTTTTTGCAGGTTAGTTTATACAAATCAAAATGAGCGACAACTGGCTCCATCTTGAGGAGATCGATGAACCTGATTATGTTTCTGTGGCTGAAACATCTGAATCTTCTAATACAGAGGATGAAATACAGCTGAGCTTTGATGGAAGAAAACGCAAGCTGGAAGAACGCTTGACCGAGGCAGAAGCTGTTGGTGGCACCAAAGCAGAGGGTGAACATTCAGAGTTTCCTCCTGGAAAGCAACAAAAGGTCATTCCAACTAGCCACGATAATTCAGATGTGGAAATAATTGATATTCCGGAGATTGAGAGTGGAAACAGCTGTGCACAAGACAGTCCATTGAATCTCTTACAAAATGCAGCTCAGAATGATGCTACTTCAAAGACGGAAGACACTTTGAAAACAAAGACGGAAGACACTTTGAAAAGAGAGACTGACTACCTGGTGTCTGCATTTCCAGACTTCAGACGTGAAGATGTGCAGACAATGCTGAGACAGCATTGGAATGATACCAACCGAGTGTATGTTGTCACTCAAAGACTGTTGGAGAGAAATTTTCTTGGCCCTAAAAGCCCACCACTGCAGAGACCAGGTTGGCCTGGTGAGGGTCAGACTGAAGGCTTTCAGAAACATGCTATCAGTGCCTCCATTGCTGCCAGTGGAACTTCAGGCTCCAAGCCTTCCTCATCAGGAATCCACTCTGGACATGAGGCAAGTGGAGGTAGGTGTGTTGCTGCTAGGATGACCTCAGCAGCAGGTACCTCCTCAGCTTCGGAGGCTGCTTTTCCTGGAAGTTCCTTGACAAGTCATGACATGCAGCAGCGAGAAGAACCCATCGAGGACAAGTACAAAGCTGTGGGATTGGTGATAAACATAGTGAAACATGCTCAACCTGATGCTGAACTAAAGATAGAGGAAATTTGCCATCTTCTTGATGAGAAATGTGGTGAACCTCACAGGGTTGCTTTAGTGGCTGCTAAAGTGCTTTCCAGACTCCAGCATAAAGTAATGCCCAGGAAGGTGGAGAAACTGCAGGATGACAAAGAATCCCCTGCGGAAGTGAAGGAAGAGTTGCAAGTGCAACCAGCTCCACTAGCTAGAGGAGACCCCATCTTAAATGATCCAGTCTACAAGGATGTACAAACCATTTCTAAAATGTTTCCTGACAGGGACCAAAATGAGCTGTATGCCTACCTGGAAGTTTACCATGAGAAGCCAGACCGTGTGCAGAGAGTAATTGAGGAACTGCTGGCGACAACCAATGACTTTGAGGGAGCAGGTGCAGGACCCCAGATGAAGCAGAAAGATTTGACAAAGAAGCCTACAATGCAAGAAGAGCTAGACATTCTCAAGGACATGTTTCCTGATTGTGATCCAAAGTTTCTGGAGAAGAGTTTGCAGAGGAAAAGGCATGATCCTGAGAGAGCCCAGAACATTGCAGCAGAAATGACTGAAAGAAGAAACTATCCAAGGCTGAGTGACAGGCTTGCCAGGGAGCAAAAGGAAGCTGAAAGAAGAAGACTGTGGAATTTGGATATGACTGTTGAGGCATTCCTGGAGAAATTCCCTGACCCATCTGGAGTCTTCCACAACACAGAGAAGCCTATGGGGGAATTGTACAAAGAACACTGCAAGGTGAAGCTTCTAAATGAGTTTAGCCACGTGAGGAGTGGATTCATTCGGAGAGTGTTGGAGTCCTGCAATTATCATCTCACTCCAGCTTGGGAAGAACTTTTGAGGCATGATACAGAGGGTATGTACACATCATCATTTGCATTTTCCTAATGTATAGTATATATATATTTTAGTTGGGTTCTTAAGGGGGGACATAGCCTACAAAAACGGATTAATAGAAAATAAATCATTGCCCAGCAAGTATGAAAGCTATGCTAATGAAATTTCATACATAATACAAACTCAATGCAAGGTATATTCAAACAAAAAATGTTTGATGAATACTTAGTTGTTCATGTGTTATTGCAAAATGACTTAAGAATAAACGTACCAATTTTCTCCCCTCCATCAAATTTTAATGAACAACCTTTTTATGATCAGAAATGATTGGAAACAAAGAAAAAGGTCTATATTACTTAAAAAGATATCAAAAGTGGAATACTAATAGTAATACTTATGAATAATTTTAATCATGTTATGCCGGGAGCACGTTTTTTACTCACATGCAAAGCAAAAGTGAGTCTATGTACTCACCCGTTTCGTCCGTCTGGGCGTCCATGAAAAACTTTAACGTTGGATTTTTCTCGGAGACTATTAAGTCTATCAACACCCAATTTGGCATGATGGTTTATGATGACATGGCGTCAAAAAACATACATAGTGACTTGACCTTGCTTCAAGGTCAAGGTCGCAGGGGCCGTAAATGTTGTCTAAAAACAGCCATTTTTCACATTTTCCCAGTTTTCTCTGGTTTTTGAGATTGGATACCTGACCTATACATGGTGTATAGGGCAAAGTAATCCCTATCTTATGATACCAGTTTGATTGACCTTGCTTCAAGGTCAAGGTCACAGGAGCTCTAAAGTTGGATTGTATACATGTTTTGAAGTGACCTTTACTCTGAACTATGGAAGATAACTCTTCCAAACTTCATAACGTAGTACACATGTTATACTTTCATATTAGGTCACACGTGTCGTCTGTCCGGCGTCCGTCCGGGCGTCCTGTAATCCTAACAAAACTTTAACGTTGGATTTTTCTCGGAGACTATTAAGTCTATCAACACCCAATTTGGCATGATGGTGTAGGATGACAAGGCGTCAAAAAACATACACAGTGACTTGACCTTGCTTCAAGGTCAAGGTCACAGGAGCTCTTTAAAGTTGGATTGTATACATATTTTGAAGTGACCTTGACCCTGAACTATGGAAGATAACTCTTCCAAACTTCATAACATTGTAGTACACATGTTATACTTTCATCTTGAGACGCATTTGGTCACATATCGTCAAGGTCACTTTGACCCAAGGTTATGAAATGTGACCAAAATGGGGTAGTAAACCACTAAAAGTGACCATATGTCATGGTAGAAAGTGCCAATAAGCACCATTGTGCTTCCTATGTCTTGAATTAACAGCTTTGTGTTGCATGACCTTGGGTCAAGGTCACATGTATTTTGGTAGGAAAAATGTGTAAAGCAGTTCTTAGTCTATGATGTCATTGTTAGGTTTAGTTGTTTGACCTTGACCTTGAAGGTCACCTGAAGGTCAAGGTCAAGCATGTGAGTGGTATGGGCTTTGCCCTTCTTGTTAGGTTACTTGTTCTAAATTCCACTAAAATTATTTATAAGTGTTAGTAATCCACTTATGATATCTTAGTGTGTAATATAGACCTTCTTCTTTGTTTACAATCATTGCTGATCATAAAAAGGTTGTTCATTAAAATTTTATGGGGGGGGGGGGAGAAAATTGGTACATTTATTTTTATGTCATTTTGCTGTAACACATGAACAACTAAGTCTTCAACAATAACATTTTGTCTAAATAAACCTTGCATTGAGTTTGTATTCGGTATGAAATTTCATTAGCATAGCTGTCATACTTGCAGTTCAATGATTTATTTTCTATTAATCCGTTTTTGTAGGCCATGTCCCCCCATAGATTATCCGAACAAGCATTGGCTTAGATACTGCATTTGGAAACTGTGTAATTGACAAGCTGGGCCTTTAGCTGAAATCAACTGTTTATTCATTGACATTGTAATTTGTTAATTTGTTGGCTAAAAGAATGTTTTGAGAAACCAGAAACTTTTCATACTGCCAACGTGAGTGTTATACTAGTGTGAGTAAAATGTTTAGGCGATTTTGATTGTGTGCATGTGTGTGTTTTTGGTCACTCATAGACGAGGAGTAACATGTTCAATATTAATTCTAACCATGGCATAACTCACTCAGAGGGTAAACGTTCATGACCTCCACTCCAGCCACTTGTATGGGCAGGCACAAACTCTTCCTCCAAAGAGTGATGGCCAACAATTTACTTCAAAACCAATCACAATAGAGAGAAGATTAGACACTGTTTTACACACACACCTTTCGCACGCGACATGCGCCACAACGAGCAGGCTTGGTCCAAACCTGACCACGCAGCTTTAGCCGCGACTACCTCAGTAAGGCTTAAAACCTTTCTCCAACCTGGGAAAGTTTGTGAGCCAATCATTAGCTAACTCTCCAAAAGAGAATGTGTGGACATTATCTCAGATTAATGAGCAGCTTGCCAGTCACTTCTCATTTCTCACAAGAAACTACTCTGCAGATCTTCTATGGTTGATGTGACTCCTGTACTGACATATTGTGAGCTGCCTGATGACCAGAACAAGAGGAACAGAGTAACGATCAAAGGTTTTGCATGCACTTATTTTGAGGTGTCCTAAGATACTTGGTTTTGATTTAGTCTTATTGCATACGCTGTGCTTTAAGTGTCATCGTCTTTGATTGGAGTAATGGATTTTGCAGAAGAGCTCCGCTTGTCCAAAAAGTTTCGCCTGGGTTTTCCATCTCGAGCCAACAGACCATATCCCCAGGAACCAGATGAGTTCTTTTTCCATGAAGTGTGGTACTTTCAACACAAACAAGAAATTCAAGGTGCAGTGAATTTGTAGTGTGATTGCAATTTTATTAGATTATTCTTGGTTTTGTTTGAGTGCTTGAGAGGTGTTTGTATGTGCATGCACTCATGTGTGAGAGAGACACAGGGATGGTGTGTAGGTAGGGGGTCTGTATTTGATTGAATCTTTTACCTCTTTATTTCTAAGATAAAGAGGGCCAAGATTACCTTTATTTCTTTCTTATTTCCTCATTTCCTTCCTACCTTTCTTCTTTCTTTCTTTCTTTCTTTCTTTCTTTCTCTCTCTCTTTCCTTCTTTCTTTTGTTCAATTTTTGACTCACATGGGAAGCAAAAGTGAATCTATGTACTCACCTGTTTCGTCCGTTCGGGCTTCCGTACAAACTTTAACGTTGGATTTTTCTCGGACACTATTAAATCTATCAACACCCAATTTGGCATGATGGTGTAGGATGACAAGGCGTCAAAAAACATATATATTGACTTGACCTTGCTTCAAGGTCAAGGTCACAGGGGCTGTCTAAAAACAGCCATTTTTCACTTTTTCCCAATTTTTGACTGAAGTTTTCGAGATTGGATACCTGATCTATATATGGTTTATAGGGCAAAGTAATCCCTATCTTTTGATACCAATTTGATTGACCTTGCTTCAAGGTCAAGGTCACAGGAGGTCTTTAAAGTTGGATTGTATACATATTTTTTAGTGACCTTGACCCTGAACTATGGAAGATTACTCTTCCAAACTTCATAACATTGTAGTACACATGTTATACTTTCATACTAGGTCACCCGTGTCGTCCGTCCGGGCATCCGGGCGTCCGTCCGGGCATCTGGGCGTCCTGTAATCCTAAAAAAGCTTTAACGTTGGATTTTTCTCAGAGACTATTAAGTCTATCAACACCCAAATTGGCATGATGGTGTAGGATGACAAGGCCTCACAAAAAATATATAGTGACTTGACCTTGCTTCAAGGTCAAGGTCACAGGAGCTCTTCAAAGTTTAATTGTATACATATGTTGAAGTGACCTTGACCCTGAACTATGGAAGATAACTGTTTCAAACTTAATAATTATGTGGGGCACATGTTATACTTTCATCATGAGACACATTTGGTCACATATCATCAAGGTCAAGGTCACAGTTCGGGTGTCCGGGCGTCCTTTCATCCGTAAAAAAACAAACGTTGGATTTTTCTCAGAGACTATTAAGTCTATCAACACCCACTTCAGCATGATGGTGTAGGATGACAAGGCGTACAAAAACATACATAGTGACTTGACCTTGCTTCAAGGTCAAGGTCACAGGAGCTCTTTAAAATTGGATTGTATACTTATTTGGAAGTGACTTTGACCCTGAACTATGGAAGATAACTGTTCCAAACTTCATAACATTGTAGTACACATGTTATACTTTCTTCATGAGACACATTTGGTCACATATCGTCAAGGTCAAGGTCACTTTGACCCTTATGAAGTGTGACCAAAATGGGGTAGTGAACCACTAAAAGTGACCATATGTCATGGTAGAAAGTGCCAATAAGCACCATTGTGCTTCCTATGTCTTGAATTATCAGTTTTGTGTTGCATGACCTTGACCTTGGGTCAAGGTTACATGTATTTTGGTAGGGGAAATCTGTAAAGCATTTCTTAGTGTATGTCATTGCTAGGTTTAGTTGTTTGACCTTGACCTTGAAGGTCACCTGAAGGTCAAGGTCATGTAAAGGTCAAGGTCAAACATGTGAGTCATATGGGCTTTGCCCTTCTTGTTCCTTTAATGGTACGAAAATGATTAATCTAGTGCCTTGTATCTCTTGACCTTACTGAGTTACTCTTTTGCCATCATATCTGTCCCTTTGACTATTTGTTAACTGATGTGCATAAATAATGCGAGTCCAAGCATTGCCCCTCCATAGGGGGAGACAAGCAGCAAGTGTAGTTGGTAAAACATTAGATCACTGTATTCTGCAAGTGTAAATAGTGTAAATTTGCTAACTGTTGCACAAACCTTTGATTACCATTCCCTTCATAATATGCGTGGACACATGTTAATTTGTAGGCTGTACCTCTTGTGTTGAAATGGTGCCATAAACAAAGGGTTAGTGATGATTAGGCCAAACAAAAATAGTTGAGGTTAAGGTAACATGTCATCAGGGATGGGGGGTGGCAGCAGAACTTATTTTAAAATAATTCTTGTTAGAACACTCGAGGCCAGATATTGAACATAAACCAAACTTTCTTTCACTGCAAACACTTTTTGACAAATTTTTGTGGTCGATTCCCTGAGTACTCATAGGGCAGAGAAGATGGTACAGCATGCTTTGTTGTTTACCATGCATTTGTTTATCTTTTTTCCCCTTTTGTTTCATGATTGGGGGGAAAAAGGTCTCAGGAAAAAATGGGATCAGTGGGGTTACAGTAACCACAACTCTTTTTTTATTGTATAAGGGAGTTTGTATTAGTTCCAGAGTTGTCTTTAAAAGTTATCAGATGAAATGACAGATTTGTGACAGGCATTTGATTGGCGTTTTATAATGTGTTGAATTAACTCTTACGGTCCTGTAAGTCATTCATGTGTTTCATTCCCCTGTCTTGTAAGGATTGTGCAGTTTGTAGAAAAAAATCATTCAAGTAACAGCCACGTGGGGTGGGCGGTTATGGGCGGTACAGGATTGAGTAGAGTTGGGGGAAATGGGGTACTGGATCTTAAGAGTTAAGTGCAGATGATTGTGATGATTCCACTCTTGCAAGTAAGAGTTATCTCGATTGCCTGCCATGGATGGTTGAACTAGTTTCTGGGATGATGGTGCCAGAGACCTTAGAAGTTAGATACAAGTGTTGAAGTGATGTTATTTCATTCAGCAGACATCAGCATTTTTGCACTGTCACTGAACATTGCTATGCTGCAGATTACCTGGAGGCCAAGAAGAATATCAGGATTTTCAAAGTGGTCAAAGCCAGGGCCAAGAAGGAGCTCTGCGAGTGCAAGTGCTGCTACGATGATGAGCTTCTGTATGATGAGATGGAGACATGCGATGATGGGCACCTGTTCTGCCAAGAATGCATCAGGCGCTATTCACAGA
Organism: Theodoxus fluviatilis; assembly: GCA_034096865.1. NCBI lineage: Eukaryota > Metazoa > Mollusca > Gastropoda > Cycloneritida > Neritidae > Theodoxus > Theodoxus fluviatilis. Next base: position 85,791 of record JAWQFJ010001669.1, read on the forward strand.
CTCAGATGAGCGAGGCTAATTTCACGTTTCCCTGCCTAGAAGAGGGCTGCGAGGCAACGTTTCCTCTGCAAGTCTTGAAGAAGGTGCTGCCGCCCAATTCTCTGTCCATCCTCCTGGTCCGGCTGCAGGAGAAGGCAGTTCTGGAAGCTGACATCAAGGACCTTGTCACCTGTCCCTTTTGTCCCTTTGCTACCATCATGCCCAACCCTGATGACAAAGTCTTCAAATGTCAGAATGCTGAATGCTTGAAAGAGAGCTGCAGGTTTGTGATTGTTTCTGGGATTCTCTCTCTGACTTGGAGAGAGGGGAAAGGACAGGGGTAGATGGTGTCATGCCGGTTGCTGCCATATAAGGTCATGGCTTGTAGCAGTTTTGACATGGGGTCTTGTAAGATTGACAACTTTCCACCCTAATCATCTTTCCCACACTGATCCTTGCCACCCAATGTAGGTGTTGGCTAGTTAGCTAATTATTCTACTTGCACTCATTCTATAATTAGCAACCATATCAGGCTGCTCTGTCCCAAGGTCATCACTTGATCACAATATTTAGAAATTAGGGAAATGGTAGAAGGAGCCATTGTGGGTAAGCTTACAGCCAGGTTGTGAAGGGAATGACAGTAAGGGGCAGAGAAGGGCAAAATGCACTATATTTCTAGGGTTGATCCTATCTTTTAGGAGTAATACGGGCAAAGTGGAGACGGGACTTATTAGTTCACAATCTGCTGATAAGGCTTCTGTCTGTGATTTTGTCCAGTGGGACCAGGTGACAGCCAGGGAATGGCTGTTCAGTCCTGAGGCTTAGAAGTTGTGCTTACTAATTGTTGCCAGAACATTGTATAATTGGCAGGGATCAGCAGCAGTTAAACTTGAAAATCATTTCCATGGCAACTGTCATGTTGCAACAAGGTCTTAATGGATGCTCTATCTTTCTACTTTTGTGATAAAAAGCAGGAGGAGGATTAATTCACTGAGTTTATCAAATTCAAGCTATTACAGGTGGCTTTACTGAAGAAATGTTCTGTAAGAAATTGAATAGAATAAACCTCAGCACTTTTCAAAAGGAGTGTGAAACTTTACACAAGTATGCTGGTGAAACCCAGCCAAGAAAGTGATGAATAGAAGTGATTTATGTTATGCTCTAGCACTGACAAGAGAGACCTAACTCAACTTATTTAAGACCGATTTTATGATATTCACCTGCCTTGGGAAAAAAGGGGGAGTAGTTTCTTTTTCTTATTTTTTATTTAATTCTCCCTTGTGAAAATCCATTAATACTTGGATCATTGTGCCTCACTTGCACATTTCTGGAGCATATCATAAAATGAGATAATCTTGCATCATGCTAGTGTGTGTTGCTGTCATGTGGCAGACAGACATAATTGATCCACTTATGGCTTGTTCAGGAGTACAACGCGCTGCAGGAGCGCTTCATGTTGGCTATTGAGCGCTCTTTGCCTCTCCTGAACACCTAAGATGTAGTGCAGCGCTTCACTTGTTAAAGGGGAGGTAAATCTTCTGCGCCCCATGTTGTGTTGATAGACGCGAAGAAAGTGTTTTCTTTGCCACAGACATCGTTTATGCACGTTTAAATGTATTCTACATGAATAAAGTCCACTACTGTGTCATCCTTACTTGCCATTACTCGCGCATACAGGGCGCTTGGGGCAAATAAAGCCCGTTTCAGTCCCAAAATGATGTTTCTGAGGGTTATTTTACGCATCGACGGCCAGTGCGGGATCGAAGACGCCATTTTGAAAATGATGCAGAATCGTCTGAATCATCTCGGATTGGTGATTCACAGCGCTGCTCAGCGCTGAGTAAATCACGCCCCAAAATTGCTGTTCAGGAGTGAATCACATGCAGCGCTGAGCAGCGCTTTGAATCGCTGCACCTCCTGAACAAGCCTTTAGATTAAAGTTAGAAGGTTTGGATCAACTATTATGTGGAAAGGGAGACAACTCTAGCTACCTTCCATGCTTCTTGGCAAGTTCGAGTTGCAAAATACTGCATCAGTCACCCAATTCATAATGACCCCACCTGAGGTACCCCCTGTGGGTTCGGGGTAAGAATTGACCCACCGCATCTCCCTATGTGATTCGTAAGAGGCGAATAACTAGGGACACCGTGACATGATTTGCATTTACTCTATACTGCTCTAGTGATTGTCGTGCTTAGTGGCCTTACATAGCCTTCAAAGGCTGATAGGCTGTAAAACACCATCCATCCATCCATCCCCACCTGAGGTGTGACATCAGCTTTCCATACGGCACCAAGCAGCAATGCTGCCTCTTGACAAGCTGTAGCAGAAAAGGTGTCTTGTTTCTTTTGTCTGTCTCTCCTTTCCACATCTGCTCAGTTCCTTCCATGCACAGCCATCCAACAAAATCCTTGTGGGTAAGGGGTGAAAGTTGACCCACTGCTTGTCTCTATATGATTGTAAGAGTTCAGTGAATAGGGAAATTGTAACTTGACTTGCTCTCACTCTACCAGTTCTTGTAATCATTGGCCCTACATAGCCTACAGAGGTTGATAGACCTTAAGGTAGTAGTAGTACCCAGTTTTTGTCATTTTTGTGAAATATAGCTGAAAACATGTTATTCATACTACCTTATAGCTCCTGTCTTCATCACCACACAATTATGATTCATGCATATGCCCTTTTTCAGGCTTTGTCGTGAACCTAACCACATTCCACTGAGATGCAATGAGCTGGAGAAGTCGGATGAGGTTGCCATGCGAATCTTCATTGAAAACCGCATCTCGGAGGCCATGCTGCGCACCTGTCCCCAGTGCAAGAGGCGCTTCCTCAAGGAGTCTGGCTGCAACAAAATGACATGTCCATGTGGGACCACAATATGCTACCTGTGCCGGGAGCCCAACATTGACTATGATCACTTTGGACCAAAAAAGTATGCTCAACTTGACATAGTTACAATTGTGGACTCCTGGTGTGCACAAAGATGTGTGTTTTGTGGAGTGTGTGTGTGTTTTATGGAGTGTGTGTGTGCTTTATGGAGTGTGTGTGTGCTTAGGCACTTGCATGTGTGTGTGTGTGCATGCATGTGTGTATGTATGTGTATGCTTGGGCACTTGCATATATGTGTGTGTGTGTGTGTGAGTGTGTGTGTAGCAAGCAGTTACACAGTGCTTAGTAAACGTATGATCTCTGGCCAATTCTTTTACATCTTCCTACTCCCTTTTTACTTTCTAATTTTCAGTATCTAATCCAGTTGGCAGTTTGGGAAATGGTATGCATATATTGCTATATCCTCAGTTAGTTGGTTTGGTGGAAAATTTGAATTCATTGGAGGTTTACATGAGCAGGTCTCTTGAGTCTACAGTTTAAGATAACTGGCCATCTAATGTTAAGATTTCTGCAATGACATCTTGTATGATGACTGTAATGCTTAGATGTCATGGTTGGTAACTGATAAAGCTGTCATGTGCCTGGTTGATATTCAGTATAGAACCTTTTCTTAGAGGTTGTGCTGGCTTGGGAATGGGACATTTTTGACTCGCATGCGAAGCAAAAGTGAGTCTATGTACTCACCCGTTTCGTCCGTCCGGGCGTCCGGGCGTCCGAAAACTTTAACATTGGATTTTTCTCAGAGACTATTAAGTCTATCAATACCAAATGTGGCATGATGGTGTATGATGACAAGGCCTCAAAAAACATACATAGTGACTTGACCTTGCTTCAAGGTCAAGGTCGCAGGGGCCATAAATGTTGTCTAAAAAACAGCCGTTTTTCACATTTTCTCAATTTTCTCTTAAGTTTTTGAGATTGGATACCTGACCTAAATATGGTATATAGGGCAAAGTAAGCCCTGTCTTTTGATACCAGTTTGGTTGACCTTGCTTCAAGTTCAAGGTCACAGGACTCTTCAAATTTGGATTGTATACATATTTTGAAGCGACTTTGCCCCTGAACTATGGAAGATAACTGTTCCAAACTTCATAACATTGTAGTACACATGTTATACTTTCATCATGAGACACATTTGGTCACATATCATCAAGGTCAAGGTCACTTTGACCCTTATGAAATGTGACCAAAATGGGGTAGTGAACCACTAAAAGTGACTATATCTCATGGTAGAAAGTGCCAATAAGCACCATTGTGCTTCCTATGTCTTGAATTAACAGCTTTGTGTTGCATGACCTTGGATGACCTTGACCTTGGGTCAAGGTCACATGTATTTTGGTAGGAAAAATGTGTAAAGCATTTCTTAGTGTATGATGTCATTGCTAGGTTTAGTTGTTTGACCTTGACCTTGAGGGTCCCCTGAAGGTCAAGGTCATGTAAAGGTCAAGGTCAATCATTTGAGTTGTATGGGCTTTGCCCTTCTTGTTCATAATTGTAATATAAAAAAGGTAAAAAGGTATGGTTTAATACAACCACTCATCACCCACGTCTGTGTCTCCAACTGCTTTACACTTTACCCCCTGATCGCTGGGCTGCTTGATCAATCCTTCACTGTGTGACTGTGCATTAAAAAGCAAGGCTGAAGTTGGAAAAATGACATCATTAGATATTTCAGCCGCAAAATTGTTTATTCCTTCATGCATGTTCCAGGAAAAACAGGATGCTGATAGAGGAAAATTTTCATTTGTTACAGTAATGTGGAAGATCAGGAAAGCGATTACACAACAAAAAGCACTGTTGACTTTTCTCAGCTTTAGCTCCAAAACATTTGCTGACTTGAGCCTTGTTTCTCATGCATGGTCACATGTATGGTGAACTTGACACCTGTGCCACCAGACTTGTCTTGACTCTTTCATGGACAGCTGGGCATGAGATTAAGAGTGTGACGTGTCCATGTCTTGTCAAGGAATGAGCTCTTAGTCTCCTGGATATCTCAGCTTTCCATGACGGTATCACGACATATTCTTATGCAATAATATCACCCAGAAAGAGCCTTGACAATAAACTGGGTAATAGTCCCAAGGGGAGCCCATACAGATTGTTCCTTGTGCCTAAATGATTTTGTGTTGTGTGTGTGTGCATATGTGCATGCATGCTTGCATATATGTATGTGCATGCATGTGTGTGTGAGTGCATGTGTACCTCCGTCTGTCCTTCCTTCCATCCATCCATTCGTCCATCTGTCCATCTGTGTATTCGTCTGTCTGTGTCTATCTGTGTGTGTGTGTGTGTGTGTGTGTGTGTGTGTGTGTGCATGTGCTTGCCAAGAGTGGAAAGCCACTCAACAAGCTGTTTGCCATCACATAGAAGTAAGAAATGCATTTTGTTGACAGGTGCAAATTGGAAAGTTTTGACAGTGACCAACTACATGAAGAAGAAATGAAGATGGCAGCACGGGAAGCCAGGGAACAGTATCTGAGGGAACACCCTGAGGCTGTAGACATAGCCCTGAAGTATGACCCCGACAACCACATTAGGGAGTGTGAGTGAAGAACTTTTTTCTCTCTAGAGCAGTACACAAAAAAGGAAATTATCATCATAATGTGTAATGAGTAATGTTAAAAAAAAGATGATGTTGCCATCCAGTAGAACCAGAGCTGTGCCTCCTTTTGCCACCACTTCCTCCTTGGTCATCCATGCAGTAGCTCTAGTGCCCACTCATTATGCAGTGCTGCTGCACAATGAAGTACCATTTGCACAGATACGAGAGTTGTTCATCATGATTACCTGGCTGACCTCTCTGTCCCGAGGAAAATGTCAATGTTGACATTAGTAAATTCTCAATGTGAAGAAATAATGGTGTGGAGAGCCATGAACACAAATGAAACAAAATTCATTATCTAGTTTGTTCTTTGACACACTGTAGGATTCTGCTTCTTTTTTCAAATCAAAGTTAGTTTAAAGAATTTAGTTTATTCTATGACCCTCTATAGGATAAAAAAATTAAATCAAATAAAACAAAATTAATTTTCTTGTTTAACTCTCTTACACACTATAAGATTTTTTTCCCCATTTCCCAAGTGAAACAAAGTCAATCATCTAGTTTGTTCTCTCACACACTGCAGGAATTTTCTTTTTTTGTAGTTTTTTTTCCCCATAGAATTCAGCATCTAGTATGTTCTCTTATACACTGCAGGCATTTTTTATTGACTCACATGCGAAGCAAAAGTGAGTCTATGTACTCACCCTTTTCGTCCGTCCGGGCGTCCGGTCCGGGCGTCCGGTCCGGGCGTCCGGGCGTCCGAAAATTTTAACGTTGGATTTTTCTCAGAGACTATTAAGTCTATCAATACCAAATGTGGCATGATGATGTATGATGACAAGGCCTCAAAAAACATACATAGTGACTTAACCTTGCTTCAAGGTCAAGGTCGCAGGGGCCATAAATGTTGTCTAAAAAACAGTAATTTTTCACATTTTCTCAATTTTCTCTGAAGTTTTTGAGATTGGATACCTGACCTATATATGGTATATAGGGCAAAGTAATCCCTATCTTTTGATACCAGTTTGGTTGACCTTGCTTCAAGGTCAAGGTCACAGGAGCTCTTCAAAGTTGGATTGTATACATATTTTGAAGTGACCCTGACCCTGAACTATGGAAGATAACTGTTTCAAACTTAATAATTATGTGGGGCACATGTTATACTTTCATCATGAGACACATTTGGTCACATATCATCAAGGTCAAGGTCACTTTGACCCTTATGAAATGTGACCAAAATGGGGTAGTGAACCACTAAAAGTGACCATATCTCATGGTAGAAATTGCCAATAATCACCATTGTGCTTCCTATGTCTTGATTTAACAGCTTTGTGTTGCATGACCTTGGATGACCTTGACCTTGGGTCAAGGTCACATGTATTTGGGTAGGAAAAATGTGTAAAGCATTTCTTAGTGTATGATGTCATTGGTAGGATTAGTTGTTTGACCTTGACCTTGAAGGTCACCTGAAGGTCAAGGTCATATAAAGGTCAAGGTCAAGCATGTGAATCGTATGGGCTTTGCCCTTCTTGTTTATGTCCATGACACAAACATGTGATGCAGTTTTTCTCAACTTTTAACTGGTAATTTTTTATTTTTAGTCCGTGAGATGACGAAGCAGAAACGGGAAAGGTAAGGTAAAATTTACATAGGCAAAGATCGCATACATGTATGAGTGTGTGCGTACACTCTTCTGTGTACATAGTGTATATGTGTGTGTGTGTGTGTGTGTGTGTGTGTGTGTGTGTGTGTGTGTGTGTGTGTGTGTGTGTGTGTGTGAATGCATGTGTATGATTCTATTAAACTGCTCTAGACTCATCTTTTCTTACTTGCCTTCTTTAGGGGTCCTTTCTTTCTTTAATGATGAGTTCCTGAGACACCATGCAGAGCTGAGAGCATGAGGTGTATTTGGATAGCAGATTTTTATGTCACTGTACCTTCAGTGTGTTTGTGTGTATATATGCATAAGTGCATGCCTCTGTGTGTGTGTGTGTGTGTTTGTGTGTGCCTGTGTGCACATGCATAAGTTCATGCCTGTGTGAGTGTGTGTGTGCGCGCGCATGTGTGCGTGCGTGCGTGCATGGGTGGGGTGAGAGGGAGAGATTTAGACATCTATTTTTAATCTCATTTCTGTTTTTTATCTCCTTTTTTCCTTTAGCGATCTGTATAGGTAAATGCTATTTTTCTTTTATAAGTACATAGCTACATGTATCTTTGATTTTTGGATAATTTGCATAATCTTGCTATTTGTAAATCGCTATGACAAGAATCAAGATGTTCAGAACAGTGCTATACAAATGAATTTATCAGCATCATCATCAGCATTATCAGCAGCAGCATCGTATATTTATCCACAAACCTTTTGTTGGTCGGTGATGTTTTATTCCGTGGTTTCTGGATCCTACCAGGTTCTAGTAGATTCTTCTTATTATTATTCGTAATCTTCTTAACATTATTATCAGTGTTGTTGGTGGTGTTATCGTTATTTGTTTATTATTGGTGTGCGAGTGTACATGCATGTGAGTGAGTGGGGGTGGGGAGCATACATGTGTGCATGCGTGCATGCATATGTACATTGTCATTTACCCTAGCTCCAACCCTCCAAAAATCGTCATTTTCATGAATAAACTCGCTTTCGTTTTTTGGCACCGAAGTCATCTTCATCCATGCATAAACCATCCCAGAAAATATGAAACTTATATATTTTACCAAAGTATTTTAAAATCATTTTTGACTCACATGCCAAGCAAAAGTGAGTCTATGTACTCACCCATGTCGTCCGTCCGGGCGTCCTTGAAAAACTTTAACGTTGGATTTTTCTCGGAGACTATTAAGTCTATCAACACCCAATTTGGCATGATGGTGTATGATGACAAGGCATCAAAAAACATACACAGTGACTTGACCTTGCTTCAAGGTCAAGGTCGCAGGGGCCGTAAATGTTGTCTCAAAAACAGTCATTTTTCACATTTTCCCAATTTTCTCTGAAGTTTTTGAGATTGGATACCTGACCTATATATAGTGTATAGGGCAAAGTAATCCCTATCTTTTGATACCAGTTTGATTGACCTTGCTTCAAGGTCAAGGTCACAGGAGCTCTTTAAAGTTGGATTGTATACATATTTTGAAGTGACCTTGACCCTGAACTATGGAAGATAACTGTTTCAAACTTAATAATTTTGTGGGGCACATGTTATACTTTCATCATGAGACACATTTGGTCAATATCATCAAGGTCAAGGTCACTTTGACCCTTATGAAATGTGACCAAAATGGGGTAGTGAAATACTAAAAGTGACCATATCTCATGGTAGAAAGTGCCAATAAGCACCATTGTGCTTCCTATGTCTTGAATTAACAGCTTTGTGTTGCATGACCTTGGATGACATTGACCTTGGGTCAAGGTCACATGTATTTTGGTAGGAAAAAGAAGTTCTTAGTGTATGATGTCATTGCTAGGTTTAGTTGTTTGACCTTGACCTTGAAGGACACCTGTGACGGATCCCTCTTTCCCCCTTTTATCATTAAAATAATTTCATTGAATGTTTTAAGACTGAAGTCTTGTAGCTTGGAGGTCTGCCCTCCGTGGACCAGAAAGGTGTAAGTGACGTCCCTCGGGTTTCTTAGTCCAAAAGGAGAGATAAGGCGGGTGAGCCAGTGTATCAGACAGTTTATGTGACGTCTCTCGGGTTTTCCACGTTCCAAGGACCAGAGGCTATCGTTTTCCAGACCCATAACTCCCCCGGACATGATAAGACGTAACTAATTGGCTTGACCGGTCTTTGACTCTGTATCCTGGGTGTTCCTTTTCCTCTTTGGGCCCAACCTCTGCACGTGACGTGCCCATGGTACGCATGCGCAGTGATGTTTTCAGTTTTTTCTTAAAACTAGTTGTTGTCTACCAAAACGCCAGTCTGCTGAAAGTCTGCTGGAGGCAAGGGTGCCTGAGTGGAAGCAATACCCCACAAAGCGACTCCGTGCATTGAGCACGTTAAATAGATTGATCTCTCTCTGCCCCCATCCTTGTTTGCCCAAGCCGTAGTACGTTGGGCTTGACGTAACCCCACTAATCGTCAATGAGAGAAATAATTATCCCACTGTGATATCAACGCGAGTGAGAGTTGCAGCTCTCCCACTCCACACAGCTGACCACGCGCCCGCCTTCTGCCATCGCTGCTGGACACCGCCAATTAAGACGATTGTCTGCTAAACTTAGCTCTCCCCCTTTCCCCTCCAGCCTGTTGCTGGAGCGACGGCCTGCCTGCAAGCTTGACCCTCTGAAAAGTTCGTCTGCTCTGGGAGAGCCGGAGTGAGGCAGCCCACCCCAAGGATTCATCTGTGGTGCTGTGTTGTGTGTGTGTATATGAACTTCGCTACATAGAGCGAAAGTTCATACCCCCATGGCCTTTTTGATTCTCGCTTGACAAAAGCGAGAACGTGTGAGAAGTGGACTGTGAGTCCCTATAAGTAGTGGTAAAGTTGATGAACTTCGTCGATGGACCTATTCACCAAGGTATCGTGAGTACTCACTAGATTAAACTTCTGAACTGACTCTGAATCTAAAGAACTGAACTATTGAACGCTTTTATCCCTTGAAACATTGAACAATTATTAGATGCTTGAAAGCCACAAAGGGGCGATTTCTTAGTCATGGTTTTTCTTGAATATTAAATCATTCTCTTTAATTGACAATCCTGGGTCCTCCTGTTTGTTGCATGACATAGATTTTGATTTATTTTTAAATGTGCATTCCTCCTCCACAAGCAAGAATCCCCTAGACACAAGCGCATAGCGCCGAGCCGGTGTTTTAATAAACACAAGTAAGAGGAGGTAACGTCACAGCACCTGAAGGTCAAGGTCATGTAAAGGTCAAGGTCATGTAACGGTCAAGGTCAAGCATGTGAGTGGTATGGGCTTTGCCCTTGTTTAATCAAGGCAGTGTGGCTTTAAAAAGCTTATTAATTATGCAAGAAACAGAAAATGTCATATCTCAAAAACTACGCAACCGATTTCAATAATTGTTTTCGTCAGATTTCTTCTTTTGGAGAGCCTGTATGAAAGCCGTCCTCTGATTGGTTCCTTGAATAGAATCCTCCAATCAGCAGGCAACTTTCTTCGCCATCTTGCTTGATCGCTTCTACACCGATGAAGACCGAACGCGCTCATGTTCAAACTGAATTCATTTCATCGAATGACTTTCTGGCCGCAATTCACCTTCTTGACAGGTATGTATTGCTTTGCATTTCCTAAAGATATTCCACAATGGTGTATAAATTGATAAACAAGCTTGCATTTTTTGATCTCGGTGATTCAGTTTCATGACCTGAGTCGACAACTTCGCTGCAGATTCAGACGAGATTCCGTGCTGTCAGTCTCAAGTATTTGTTGTGGTTGGTGATGTTGATCGAATAATTTCTGAAAGCGTTTAGGAATGAGTTTTAATAGTGTGTTTAGTCCTCTTTGTTTGCTGAACTATTGGTTTTGAGAGTTTGTTTACTTATTGGTGTATGTATACTTTTTCAGATGCCTCACAAAAGGTCTACAAGAAGTGATGAAGCACAGCCTCCTCCACCCAAGAAGAAAAGGGGGATGCCTCGCAAAACGTCAACAAGAAGGGGTGATGAAGCACAGCCTGCTCCACGCAAGAAGAAAAAGGGGAAGTCAAGAGCTTTCAGAAGAAAACCAGTATGTAGAGGTCTCCTCCAAGAAACAAGAGGCTGAACCAGTGGCCTCTTCATCAACAGTTGGTGGAAGAGCAACACCATTGACATCAGCAAGAGGTGGGAGAGCAACACCATCAACATCAGCAGAAGGTGGGAGTGCAGACTCAACAGGCTACAGACTGATAGACATTGAAGTACTCACAGACTTTATCCACACATTTCCCTGCAGGACTGAAGGCTGTGGAAGTACAGACTATACTGTGAGCAAAGAGTGGGACTGTCTTTCACATTGCAAATTGCCTGTAATGCATGTGTGCAAATTTCAAACTGTCAAATACAAAGCTGGACCATTTGAATATGAGATTTGCATTGTCCATGTTTAGCATAGGGTGCCATTTTAAACAGGAAAAGAAATTTATTTCCAACATGAATATGTCACCTCCAGTCAGTGATGAGTCATTTGCTAAGAACAGAGACAAAATTGCAGATGCTACTGAAAGGGCAGCCAAAGCATCCATGTCTAAGGCTGCCAGAGAATTCTTCTCTACTTTGAAAGAAGGTGAAGCAGTGGTTTCATGTGATGGTACTTGGCAGAGTCGTGGATTTGTGAGCAAGAATGGTGTTGCCACTGTATTGTCTTCTGATAAGGCTGTTCGTGTGAAAGTGTTGGATGTGCATGTCAGTAGCAATTATTGTGATGCATGCTAGAAGGCAAAGAAAAGGTATCAGGGGAAGGATTTGGAAAACTGGCAGAGCAAGCACAAAGGAAAATGTATCGAAGAATCACAGGGGTACTTATGGTCAGAAGGAATCTCTTGGAATGCTAAAGCTCTTCAGACGATCTCAGGAGAGGTACGGTTTGAAGTACCTGAGATATCTTGGAGATGGGGACTCCAAAAATTTTCACACTGTGTCCACTGCTACCACACCAGTATATGATACGCCCATTCAAAAACTAGAATGCTGTGGTCATGTCCAGAAAAGAATGGGCAAGAGATTGGTGGACAAAGATGCAGAATACAAAAACAAAGATTTCAGAGAAGGAGGAAAGACATACAGAGGGATTGGGGGGAAGGCAGGCTGACCCAACAGGCAATTAAAAGAATTCAAGGGCACTATGGGGGGCAATCAGAGGGAATGTGGGAGACAAAAAGAAAATGAAAAAAGCAATCATGGCAGTTTCCTCTTCCATACTCTACCAGTAGACAACAGTGACATATGACCTTGAACCCTCGAAAAAGAATTTGGAAAAATGTTTACCCACCTGTGGCTACCTGCATCGGACCATCCGATTGCCCAATATCTGCGCGGCCGCAGTTGCCGGGGCAGCGGGAGTTACCTCCCCTGTCCTGCAAGCGCCGGGATATATAAACGGCAGGTAGCCACTAGTCCAGCCTCTTTTTGACTTTCGAGGCGCTGTGTGCGTTTCGCTGGCATGTGGATACCTCTTGCTTGGATTACCCTCTGCTCTTGTGTGCTGTGAGAGTTTGCTTTTCCCCTGCGTTTCTTCGCTGAAAGTTTCAGGGAAGTATGACGCTTGGTTTGGTTTCAGTGCCGCGTTGTGCGTTTGGTTAGCCTCTACCTTGAGTGCGCCCGTCGTTTCGTTTGTGTTGGCGGGGGTGGCTCGGGTTGGGGTTAGCGGCGACTTGCTCGTATGTTTGTTGTTCTTAGCTTGTCGTCGTGTTTGTTTCGGTTCGCGTTGTTCGCTTGGATGCACGTTGGTGGCGGGTGAATTGCGCCATTTGCGTCTGTCATGGCGGACTTTTTCGCCGCTCCACGTGTTTGTGGTGTCGCGAATGCTGGTGTCGCCTCGGGGGGCTAGCGCGAGAGTGGAGGGGGGTTTCGTGTTTTAGGAGCACAGTTTTTCTCCTCTCCCTTCTGTGGGTTCGTCCACGCGTAGGTCGGTGTGCGGGCAGCCGCGGCTTTCCTGTCGCGTTTGATGGGGCGCCATTTGCCTGTTGTGTGGCTTTTGCGTGCTTGGTCTTGAGTGCACGCGCCGGTGTTTCTGTGGAAGCATTGAAATGTTGTTGCTCTTTTCGACTAGCGACGCCTGCTTGTTGTGTGTGTTTTCGCTCTCGTTGGTGACTTTCTCTCTTCCTCCTGCTTCGCTTTCCACGCGTCGGTGGCGGTCTAGCGCGTGCCGCGCTTTGAGTCCGTTTAAGCGCGTGTGTTGTGCGTTTGGTGCGCTTGGTGCGTTTGTGGCATCGGCTAGGCTGTGGCAGCGAGGTCGGGAGGGAGAGCGGAATTCTAGTGCGTGTTCCTTCTCTCATTCCTTCTCTTGCTCCCATGCGTCGGGCGTTTTTGCGTGCTCCCGCGGCTTCTCCTGTGTTGACAGGTGGCGCTGCGGAATTTCGTTCTTTGCACGCTCATGTTGCTTCACCCTCCACGCGCCGCGGTCTGCTTGGACGGTGACTCTATGCTTGGGTCACCGTTGGCTCGCTGCGGGTGGGTAGGGGCGGGAGGGGTTGTCGCCCGCCGTTTTTTGTTGGTTTGGAGGCTGCTGGGCCGCCGGGTGTCTGTCAGGGCTGACAGCCTTGACGCTTGGCTTGTCCGTGGTGTGCGGGCTTGTGGGGAGGAGAGTTCTCGCTTTCTTTGCGTGCTTGGCTTTTCCTCCTGCTCTCTGTCGCTCGTAGTTGTGATTGCGGCCTTCCGTGGCTTTTCCTGTTTTGACAGGCGGAGCGACGGTATGTTGTGTTTTTCGTGCGGGGTTGTTTCCCGTGTCTTCCTCGCGGGTTGCAGCGCTGGCCTCTGGCCAGGAGTCCAGCGTTTGCTCTCGCTGTTAATCTGGAAGGCGGCTGGCTTTTCTCATTCGTGGCTTGCGTGCGAATGGCAGTCTGCGTCTGTGCTTCTCGCTCTCTTGGGGCGCCTGGCTGCACTGTGCGCACGGCGGCGGCGTCTCAGGCGGTGTTGGGTGTGTCTGTGCTGGACCGGGTCCCGGGTCCAGCGTGTGCCTTTCCTGTGGGTGTATAGGGATGGACGGGTTCTCTCACTCGTCTCTGGTGGGTGAGAGTCTGTCTGTGCCTGTGGCTGCTTCCTCTGTTTGGAGCGCCCGACCACGTGGTGCGCGTCGGGGCTTCTCGTGGACGTTGGAGCTGCTGGCTACTTTGCTGGGGTCGGTCGGAACCTTTCCGTGCGGAGTTGGGGTTTTCGGCGCTCGTAATTTCCCCCTCCAGGGCTTTGGTCTCTGGTGCCCGTGGGCCAGGCGGTTTCTGACTTTTCCTTCCCACTTCTTCTGGCGGGTCGGGGGTTTGCTCGCCGGTTAGACGGGGGGTTTTTTGCTTTGGTTTTTGCTTTGGTTTCAGCTCTCCACCCTCTGTGTTTGGGGTGTCGGGGTCGCGTTCTCCTGGTCGGGTTCGTGGCTTTGCTGTCTCGGTGAGGTACGTATCGTGCGATCCGGTGCCAGTCCCTGCGCTCTCGTTACATGGTTCGGTGCGATCTTGGCTGAGCAGCGCCTGCTCTCTCGGTTTCGGGTCGGTGCAGTACACCGACGGAAGGCGGTCCCACGCTCTCGACACGTCGAGTTCTGCGGTGCGACCAGGGCAGAGCCTTGCTCCCGGCCATTCAGCTCACGCTGTCGGGTCCGGTGAGCCCGCCGCCCTCCTTCCTGTGCGATCCTCTGTGCCCCACCCCTCCGCTCCCGTGCGGTCGAGCTCTGCGGTTGGGTTACGACGGAGCGTTGCCACCGGCCTTTCAGCTAACACTGCCTGGTCCGGTCTGCATGCCGTCTCTCCCCCTGTGCGTTCCTCTGTGCCCCGCCCCTACGCTCCCGAGAGGTCGAGCGGGGTGGGCGCTCTCACCGCGCTCCCGGGGGTCGAGCTCTGCGGTTGGGTTACGACGGAGCGTTGCCACCGGCCTTTCAGCTAACACTGCCTGGTCCGGTCTGCATGCCGTCTCTCCCCCTGTGCGATCCTCTGTGCCCCGCCCCTCCGCTCCCGTGCGGTCGCGCTCTGTGGTTGGGTCACAACGGAGCGTTGCCACCGGCTTTTCAGCTCACGCTGCCTGGTCCGGTCAGCATGCCGTCTCTTCCCATGTGCGATCCTCTGTGCCCAGCCCCTCCGCTCCCGTGCGGTCGCGCTCTGTGGTTGGGTCATGACGGAGCGTTGCCACCGGCTTTTCAGCTCACGCTGCCTAGTCTGGTCACCATGCCGTCTTTTCCCATGTGCAATGCGAACAGGGCAGAGCCTTGCTCCTGGCCCTTCAGCTCACGCTGTCGGGTCCAGTGAGCCTGCCGCCCTCTTTCCTGTGCGATCCTCTGTGCCCCGCCCCTACGCTCTCGTGAGGTCGCGCTCTGTGGTTGGGTCATGACGGAGCGTTGCCACCGGCTTTTCAGCTCACGCTGCCTAGTCTGGTCACCAAGCCGTCTTTTCCCATGTGCAATGCGAACAGGGCAGAGCCTTGCTCCTGGCCCTTCAGCTCACGCTGTCGGGTCCAGTGAGCCTGCCGCCCTCTTTCCTGTGCGTTCCTCTGTGCCCCGCCCCTACGCTCTCCTGAGGTCGAGCACTCTCACCGCGCTCCCGGGCGGTCGAGCTCTGCGGTTGGGTTACGACGGAGCGTTGCCACCGGCCTTTCAGCTAACACTGCCTGGTTTGGTCTGCATGCCGTCTCTCCCCCTGTGCGTTCCTCTGTGCTTCGCCCCTACGCTCCCGAGAGGTCGAGCGGGGTGGGCGCTCTCACCGCGCTCCCGGGGGTCGAGCTCTACGGTTGGGTTACGGCGGAGCGTTGCCACCGGCCTTTCAGCTAACACTGCCTGGTCCGGTCAGCATGCCACCTCTCCCTCTGTACTCCTCTGTGCCCCACTCCTGCCCTTCCTTGGGGTCGGGCAGGGCGGTGCGTCGTCTGCACCGTGTTTCCGGTTGTGTGCGTTTTGCGGTCTCCCAGCGTCGTGGTGTGCTGTCCGGCCGCTCGGCGGGCGTTCTGGCGGATCGGCACGCCACTTTCCTTCCTGTGCTTTCTTCTGTGACCTGTCCCTGCGTTTCGAGCGTGTCGGTGCGGCACAGTCCTGTGCTTCGTCTCCATGCTCCCTGGGGGTCGGGGGCCTCGGGTCGGCGCTTTTCCCCTGACTGTCGGCACCATCGGTCTGTGGATCGTGGTCCACGTTCTCCAGTGCTGAGGGGGTAGGGGCGTCTTCTCTCTCTGGGTCTGTATTCTCGAGCTCTAAGGGGGGGGGGGGGGGGCTTCGGGGGAGCGTTGCGTCTGGCCGTTAAGCGGTTGCTGTTTGGCCCGATGAGTGCGCCGCCTTTCCTGCTCAGGCCCTAGTGCCACGCCCTCGCACTCTCGACATGTCGAGTGGAGAGGGGCGGCACAGGCGTGAGTCTGTGTTCTCTGGCTCCATGGTTTCGGGCTCTCGGCCGGGTGCCTTTGCTCGGTCGTGGTCGGGCCTGGCAGTCTATGCTTTCCCTTCCATGCGCCTTCTTCCAAGGGTGTTGGCTCCGGTCGCCATGGAGCGTCCTCGCCTGTTTCTGGTGGCGCCGTTCTGCCTGTAGCTTCCTGGTTCCCTGATCTGCTAGCTCTGGCGGATGGGGAGCACATCGAGCTTCATCTATCTGAGTGCACTCTGGTGCAGCCTCGTTAAGGAATTGGTCATCCGAAGGTTCACTTGTTGCAACTTCTGCTTGGCTTCTTTCTCCTGCGGGTTCACTTGGCTACTCTCGTTTGTGGCGAGCATCCTATGTTCACTGTTTGGGGCGTGCACTCCCGTGTTATCTGGTCCGAACTCAGTCCCGTCGTCTGCGGGACCGACGACTGTTTCTGCCACTTACACGTCGTCGCGCTCAGGTGTCTTCGATGTTTTTCTTGCTGGATACATGTTTTTTCGCGGAGGCGTACGCGTATGCGTTTCCTCCTGCTGGTGCCTCTTGGACTCATGAACTCCGCATGGATGCCTTCTCTGTAACGTTTGCCATGGATGTTTCTTTGGCTTACCTTATGGGGGGCCTGCTGGCGTAGTGACTGTGGTTTCCCATGCACTACCTGCGTGATGTTCGAGTTCTTCGTTTCCATGGCGTCACAGTTGGTTGTTGCGGGTTCGGCTCTTAGTGTGTGATGGTGAGTGTTTTTTCCTTTTGTTCGGTGCTTATGCACAACCCACCTCCCAGGGTTGGGTAATCATGTCACTGTTGTCTACTGGTAGAGTATGGAAGAGGAAAGTTTAAGAAATTTAAAATAATTTCTATGTTTCCCTGACATACTTACCAGTAGACAACGGACGGTCCCACCCTCCTCCCCGTTTAGTGCATTGCTGGGGTTCTCTCAGCGTGTCAAAAAGAGGCTGGACTAGTGGCTACCTACCGTTTATATATCCCGGCGCTTGCAGGACAGGGGAGGTAACTCCCGCTGACCCGGCAACTGCGGCCGCGCAGATATTGGGCAATCGGATGGTCCGATGCAGGTAGCCACAGGTGGGTAAACATTTTTCCAAATTCTTTTTCGAGGGTTCAAGGTCATATGTCACTGTTGTCTACTGGTAAGTATGTCAGGGAAACATAGAAATTATTTTAAATTTCTTAAAATTTGGGAACATCGGGACAAATGCCACAAAAACTGTGGACCCTGGTGCCTTCTCACAAGGGGATTGAAGACTTAGCCAAAGCCAATGCCAATGCCTTCCCAAAATTTGTTGTGAATAAAATCAAACCAGTGTTTGATGACCTCAGCTCTCAGATGAGCTCTTGGACAAGTGCCTGCATGGTGGGAATGTGAATGAGGCTTTTAACAGCATGATCTGGAAGTAGGTGTCCCAAAACACTGTTTGTGGGGAGAACTAGGCTGGAGATAGCTGTATATGATGCAATCATCTCCTTCAATGAAGGAGAAAGAGGAAGGCTCAGCATATTTGGTCACCTGAACCTCAAAGTTGGACATCACGTGGAAACTGCATTTGACCGCCTTGACAAAATGAGAACAAAGAGGTAAGAGAGACAAACCTCAGAGTCAGCCAAAAAGGAAAGGAAGAAGAGAAAGCTTGCAATGCCTTCCACAAAGGGTGGGGACAGCTCCTATGGAGCAGGGGCTCACTAGCTGGACCCTTTGATGTGTTTCAGATGTAATAAAGACTTTGAACCTGATTTTCTCGGTTTCTTTTCTTTCTGTTTTGTGTTGACCATTAATAGAAGATAACTTTGTATATGTGCTTCTAATCATCCTGAAAATTTGCATGCTCACTCAGAAGAGATGTATGATGAAACCCTAGCAAATTCATTACAATACAGACATTTTCAAGTGAAATGTGAAACGTGGGAGAAAAGCTGTTTAAAATTGTCAAATTTCGTATGTGTGTTGATTAAAATTATGTGAAAATTTTAATTTTTTGTTCAGAACAAAGAAAGTGACAGGGCTTCATTATCATAGTCTAAATTGTATTGTAACAAGTTTTCATGCAGATCACCAATATATTTCCACAGATATCAGTGTTCTAAAATTGTGCTATTTTTAGCTACAACTGCCTTTTTTCCCAAATGACCTTGACCTAGAATTTTTTTTTGGTGGATTTTGAAATCTCTTACTACCACCTTCAAACTCACCAAAAATCAGAATCCTGCAAGTAATATTACAGGTTTGCTTGCCTAGGGGTTGGAGCTGGCCTTAATCTGCCTGTGAGCAGCATCAGTTTGGAAAAATCTCGCTAGAGAGTAAAGATGGTGCTGATACCTGCATGTGCCCAGTCAGATTGTCGCTGTACTTGTCACCAAGTGCTGTAAGAGAAGGTTTGAATGAACAGAAGAATGACATGAATGGGGATGAAGGGAATGGGTGAAAAGGGTGGGGTGTTTTGGAGAGTTTAGTGGTTTGAGTCCCAGATACGGATGACAAGTTTCTAGTTAAGATACCTCTACTTCTGCTTTTGCCTTCATGCGTGCGTGTGTGTGTGTGTGTGTGTGTGTGTGTGTGTGTGTGTGTGTTTGTGTGTGTGTGTGTGTGTGTGATATCTTTTTGCACTTGGTTGGATGTGCATGCAATTGTGCTTGCTGATGAAGTTTTGATTTTTTTCATATACCGGTATATGTAATTCTTATGCACTTCAGAAATGTATACAGACATATTTCTAGGTAGCATTGTTGCTGTGGAGTCCTGTAAGAAATGAGGTTCAATACTAGCATGGGACATGTGGTGTAGACATTTGACTTGGCATATAATTGCATTCAAGCACATCTAGATGTACAATTCTTATAAACAGTTTTCTTTCAGTAGGAAATGACTTATAAATTCTCTCTTGCCCCCAGCAGTTTCTCTGTGAGTGTCTGGGATGCCTGCAGCTTTATTTGTTAAAAAGAAGAGGGCAGCCATGTTGCATAGATTTGATATTACATTTGAAAACACGGTTAGGGGAGTTTTATTCCATGCCTTGACTTCCTTTTCCTTGTTTGTTGTCAGGTTCGGTATGCACTTCCACTTTGAAGATTTTCCTCCCCATGACGAGGAAGATGAAAGCTCATATGATTCAAGTGACTCTGATGACAGTGACTGGTGAATCTGCTATATCAAACGTATCTACCTTCTTCCGTAGCTATGTGTTGCTGCACATTGTTGCTGCTTGCACTGTGCTACAGCAGCCCCCCGTCTGGCTGTCTGCTGGCAGGTTCAAGGGCCCTTGCAACTCCCTGAATTTGAAGTTTTTTCTCAAAAACTCCCTGAATATTACAATTTCAGCAGAAAGAAAAGTTTACCTCAAAAAATTATTTTGCATGAGTCTGCCTTTGATCATTTGTGAATTTGAACCTGTGGAACTTTGATTTTGGGATCAATTGAGTGATTGGCAATCAAATTGAATGAATAGGCAATTGATCTTTGGAAAAGCAGTTAAATTTTTTCCTAATAAACTTTCCTGAGTAGGAGAAAAGAGGAGCTCAAGCAAGTTTATTTTGCTTTTTGACTCACATGCGAAGCAAGAGTGAGTCTATGTACTCTCCCATGTCGGGCGTCCGGGCGTCTGTGAAAAACTTTAGCGTTGGATTTTTCTAGGAGACTATTAAGTCTATCAACACCCAATTTGGCATGATGGTGTATGATGACAAGGCGTAAAAAAACATACATAGTGACTTGACCTTGCTTGAAGGTCAAGGTCGCAGGGGCCGTAAATGTTGTCTCAAAAACAGCCATTTTTTACATTTTCCCAATTTTCTCTGAAGTTTTTGAGATTGGATACCTGACCTATATATGGTGTATAGGGCAAAGTAATCCCTATCTTTTGAAACCAGTTTGATTGACCTTGGCTCAATGTCACAGGAGCTCTTTAAAGTTGAATTGTATACATATTTTGAAGTGACCTTGACCCTGAACTATGGAAGATAACTCTTCCAAACTTCATAACATTGTAGTACACATGTTATGCTTTCATCATGAGACACATTTGGTCACATATCATCAAGGTCAAGGTCACTTTGACCCTTATGAAATGTGACCAAAATGGGGTAGTGAACCACTAAAAGTGACCATACCTCATGGTAGAAAGTGCCAATAAGCACCATTTTGCTTCCTATGTCTTGAATTAACAGCTTTGTGTTGCATGACCTTGGATGACCTTGTCCTTGGGTCAAGGTCACATGTATTTTGGTAGGAAAAAGTTCTTAGTGTATGATGTCATTGCTAGATTTAGTTGTTTGACCTTGAAGGACACATGAAGGTCAAGGTCATGTAAAGGTCAAGGTCATGTAAAGGTCAAGGTCAAGCATGTGAGTCATATGGGCTTTGCTCTTCTTGTTTAAATATAACCTGACCAGTTATTTTATAGTAAAATGTGCAAATAGAAATCCATTGAAATTTTTTTGAGGGCCCTTGAAAACTCCTTGAATTTTGTTGCTCAGGGTGTGTAATGAACCCTGTGCCTCTGTCCCAGTCTGCCCAAGTCTGCCTGCATGCCTGTCTGCTTGCATGCTTCCCCATCCCCACCCACCCCTCTCTTTTTCTCTCTTCTCCCTCTCCTTGCTCTTCCCCCTCCCTCCCTCTTTCTCCTCCTCTCCCCCCCACCTCACATCTTTCTTCTCTCTCACTACCACAACCTCCAACCCTCTGTTCTTTCTAAGCCTTCACCGCTGTCTCTGCCTTGCAATGAAATGTCTGGCTTTCACCAAGCCAGTTACTGTGTATGCATGATATTCCTGTGAAAGAAATGTGCTGCTAATCAGCATTGCAGTGAGTAATTTTTGGGGGCTGATGATTTAACCCTTTCCATGCCAGCTTCGTCATTATATTATGCAACTGCCAGTGCCAGAGAATTTCAGTAAAAATTATGTAAAATAACACTGACTTCAGGAGAAAAATCATATCTCAATTTCAGTGCATAATAACCCATAAAACCCATATTTCTTTGAAAGCACAGACAATCAGGAACACAACAAACACAATGAAATGATTTTTAGAGACTTTATTTCTTAAATCAAGCTTGAATAAAACAAAGTTTACCAATGCCTTAAAAAAGATGTATGACGATTTCTTGTACATATTCATGGTATACTCAACACACACACACACACACACCAAAAAAAAATCTCAGTTGTTTTTCAGATTGTAAAAGGTAATTTTTATCCTAAAATTAGTTTTAGGAGGATTAACATGAGTCACTGTGGGAGACCCTCCCAGCCTGCCCCGCAAGGAGGAACTCGCCGAGCACTTGGAGAAGTGAAACTGAAGTCTTGACCCGGGTACATGGGCTTATATAGGGGTAAGGGGAGGGCACTGCGCTGGCTTTGCGCTGTATCTGGGAGGTCTACCCAGATTAGCTCCCTTTGCTGTCCAGTTAAGATATGGCAAAACAGTGACTCATGTTAATCGGAGTAAAACTATGTCTCAGAATCTTTTTTTTAATACAAAATATTTATGAAACTAAATACTGAAAATTATTTGAACATACTATATCAATAGGACAAAGAAAAATACAAACTGTAACACCTACAGCAATTACTGTAGATAAAGTCATGCAAAATTGCTACAATCATGCCAGCAAAATGCAAAAAGGAACTACTGTATTCACACTAGAATAAAAAGGCTTGTAGGATACTTTCTCTTCAGCCTTCAGGTAGTAACAATGCTATCTACATAATGATGAAAATGAGGAATTCACATGTACACAGTTTTCAAAGTCATGCATGATTGCTATGATCACTATCATGCCAGGCAAAATTCAAGAAGAGACTACTGTATTTAGACAAGTATAAAAAGGCTTGAAGGATATTTTCTCTTCAGCCTTCAGGTTGTAACAATTCTATCTGGGTTATTCTCTGAAGTTGTGTGCCATGTGTGGGTCCCCATTTGAAAACAATAATATACTTGACATTTTCCATATTTTGCTAAGAATTGTTGTTGTTTGTAATAAAAAATGATTAAAAAGATAATCTGAGAGCTTTTTGTGTTGATTTATTCATTGCTTTGTTTGTAATTAAATAAAATGTGTGCAATAATGTTCGAAAATGGTGGCTGTGTTTGTGACATCGCTTGATGTATTTAAATCAAGAGGCTGGATGCAGTGTATTTTAAACGTGTAAACAACTTTTTAAAAGTTGAAACAAGTGTATGATGGATATAATTTAAATTGCAATTGATACTTTTACCTAAAGTTTATTTGTATGTAAGATATACGACAATACCCTTATTCCATCAGCGACGTAACATTCGTTTCCACCTAGTGACCCAGTGTTTGAAATTATTTTCTCTCCCAATCAAGTTCAAGCTTTGACTCTACATTCCACAGTCAACTACACACTGAAATATTATTGCGCACTAACTAAATTTAGAACCATAATTATGCGGTTAAGCTGTGGATTTTGTGACTAAAGATTAGGGGTAAATTTCGTATCCAGTTTGAGATGTTACGTCGGTAGTCATTAATGGGAAGATTTTACTATAATGGGTTCTAATATTTGGACCTATTTTTGACTCACATGCGAAACAAAAGTGAGTCTATGTACTGAGCCGTGTCGTCCGTCCGTCCGTCCGTCCGTCCGTCCGGGCGTAAAAACTTAAATGTTGGATTTTTCTCGGAGACTATTAAGTCTATCAACACCAAATGTAGCATGATGGTGTATGATGACAAGGCCTCAAAAAACATACATAGTGACTTGACCTTGCTTCAAGGTCAAGGTCACAGGAGCCTTAAATGTGGTCTCAAAAACAGTCATTTTTCACATTTTCCCATTTTTCTCCCACGTTATTGAGAATGGCGACCTTAGCTACAAGTGGTATATAGGTCAAAGCAAGCCCTATCTTTTGAAACCAGTTTGGTTGACCTTGCTTCAAGGTCAAGGTCACAGGAGCTCTTCAAAGTTGGATTGTATACATATTTTGAAGTGACCTTGACCCTGAACTATGAAAAATAACTGTTTCAAACTTAATAATTATGTGGGGCACATGTTATACTTTCATCATGAGACACATTTGGTCACATATCATCAAGGTCAAGGTCACTTTGACCCTCATGAAATGTGACCAAAATGGGGTAGTGAACCACTAAAAGTGACTATAACTCATGGTAGAAAGTGCCAATAAGCACCATATTGCTTCCTATGTCTTGAATTAACAGCTTTGTGTTGCATGACCTTGGATGACCTTGACCTTGGGTCAAGGTCACATGTATTTTGGTAGGAAAAATGTGTAAAGCATTTCTTAGTGTATGATGTCATTGGTAGGTTTAGTTGTTTGACCTTGACCTTGAAGGTCACCTGAAGGTCAAGGTCATATAAAGGTCAAGTTCAAGCATGTGAGTCGTATGGGCTTTGCCCTTCTTGTTATTGCTTTGAACTGGGGGCTTCGGCGGAAGGATAAGTACGTTAACTGTCCCATATTCCACGTGGTTGTGTCGTTTTAGTTCATGGTTTGAATTTCGTTTCCATGCGGTACATTTGTGTTACGTCGTTGATCTACAGCCTGGACTACCTCAATACGGTAAGAATTTATTTTAATTAACTGCTGAATTTGTATAGATAACTAGTTATTGTATTAAAGAAACCCTTTCCTTCGATAATAAACCTGAAAGGTATTGATTTGAAAAGGTTAAAGAGATTCGAATCGACAGGTTTTAAAGCGGACTATTTTTGCATCTGGACATCGTGTGCACACATTGTAGGAAAAATATTCTTTTACGTACACATATTCACTATAAATAACATTGAGTGTATCGTTTAAATATTACACAATCCAATGCTTCACATACTTTTGCATTATGATTCACTGAACATTTTATTTTCCTTTCGTTGTACTTTACCCTCACTAGCGTAATGCGGAAGACAATGATGTACGAATGTTTTGATTCCGAGTTACGTCAAAGATGCAAAACAACCTATTTCACCTGATTTAAATGTCCATTATACGAACAAACATGCCTAGTATGCATGATTGTCTTACCAAATAACTTTTTTTATACATTGATAACAAAAAAACATCGGCGATTGCTTTATTTTGAAAATACAGCTGATTGCTCTCTCTTGCGTAAGATGGAAGACGAAAATGACGACTTGGTTTGCTTCCAAGTTACGTAGGTGATGATAAATTATCAGATAATGGTTTACTTTTAACAATTGGTGGATTATTAGGTTGACGCACTCTTTTTTTATGTTTATCTTTGCGGGAAAACACGTTTTATTGTTGATGATACTCAAATTTAAAGTCGGCAAGTATTTTGTTTGTTTTTGCTCTCTTGTGTAACATGGAAGCCGACAGACTGCAGGAGTCTCGATTCCAAGTTACGTCGTTGAAAGGAATAGAAAATTGTGTGACTTGACTTCATGTAAAGGTATTACATATATTAATTTGATTAAATGATATCAGAGGCAATAATTTTTATATGATTAAAGTGTATTATTTAAAAATAAAGTTGCCTTTTCTATTATAATGGTTACACGCCATCACCTACGAAACACGGAATACAAAAGAGCATCTTTTCTTTTACTATAGTGATTTTTGACCAATTCTGTTTCCTTCCGTCCCCCCCCCCCCCCCCCCCCCCAAAAAAAAAAAAAAAAAAAAAAAAAACAACAACACTGAAGTAGCTTAATTGCCATGTGATTTGTTTCCCTAACCTAATCATTGTGACATTTTTTGCAGGTGCAATGAATCGACAAAGTGTCAGACTTGCTGGCAAACGGCAAGCAATCGAGCTAGTTACCGAATAAATGGTCACCCCTCCAGTTCCAAAGAAAAGACCAAAGACAGGCGCTGAGGCGACAAGAGTTTGGAAACTGCAAATGCGCATTGAAGAACCTGAAAGGTTTTCTGAATATCAGGAAAGACAGAAAATATACAGCTCAGAATACAGGAAAAACATGACTGATGAAAAAAGAGCAGAAAGTAACAAAAAGGCTGCTGAACGCACGAGGAAGAAGAGAGAGAAGAACAAGGAAAGTGGGACAAAGAAACCACTGACAAGAGCCGCAAGAGAAGAACAGCGAGAAAAATGGAGACTTCAAAAGTAGCAACAAAAACATAAACAAGAAGAAACCCTGACACCACAGCAGTTGGCACAGCGCCGTCGACAGAAAAACAAAAGATGTCGTGATAAGTACCAGGAAAAAACCGCTAAACAGGGGAGAAAAAGTTCCAGAAACCTCTCTGACATCTTGCCAACTCCTACACCTGCTTCCCATTCGGACACCACACCTTCCCTTCATGATCAAACTGAATCGGCCACTCCTTTTGTGTTTGCCACGCCTAGGACTCCTGCGGCTAGAAGAAAAGCAGCTGCACGAGTAAGAGCTGCACTTCCAAACAGTCCTTCAAAGTTCGTGGAGATGATTAATGACATTATAAACAAAGCATCCCCAAGAAAGAAAGTTCTCTTGTTTCAAAGTGACAGCCGAAAATCAAATGAACACAAGATAGGTATTGAAGTCTTCAGAAAACTCACATAATTGAGAATGAAAAGGAGCAAGAAAGCGAGAATTCTCCGGAATTGCTTGCTGTCTGCTGTCAGAAAGTACAGCTCCGTGAAAAAGATGGGGTCTGTGTACAGATTAAATAGGACGACTGCTTCAAACGAAAAAGGAACATGATAATGAAAACATGAAAAAGGATCACGATGATGAATTTGATTGTGAAGTGGATGTCGAGATAAAACTGAAAAGAAAAAGAAAGCTGGCAACTGAAATATGCAGACCTGCCAAGTACTACGATTTAGGCGTAGCATGCTACGCTTTCGACATGCTTGCTACGATGCTACGATCGTCAGGAAAAACTACGTGCTTGAACTTTTGACCTTCGCGTAGACTTCGCCCCCCCCCTCTGACGCCGTCGGTTGAGCGCTTTGCGCCCCCTTCACAGCCTTATCTCCCCCCCCCCCCCCCCCCCCCCCCGCTTCACGCCATCGGTTGAGCGCATCGCGCCTTCACAGACTTATCTCTTCCCCCCCCCGCTACGCCTATTTCTTAAATGCTACTCCAGAAAGCTCTGGATGCTACTCTTTGGCATGATGGTGGGTTGGCAGGTCTGAATATGTGACTACATGAACTCTGTTGCATACCCTCTGCCGGATGCTAAACATGTCTCAAAGAAGACAGGGCTGAGTGCTGCTGTTCTGCGAAAACCACTGTTGGAGCTGCACAAAGACTTTGTTCACACCACAGGCCACTCAGTGAGCTTTGCACAGTTTGCCAGGAATAGACCCAAAAATGTTAAACTCATGCAACAATGGCAGTTAAGACAATGCCTTTTGTGAGTATTGCACAAACGCAGAGCTGAAGTTTGACGCCATCAACAGGATTGCGGCTCGAGTGGACAACACCTGCCGAATCAGGTATGTAATAATAATAATAATAATAATATGTTTATTTATAAGGCGCACTTCCTCCACACAGTCAAAAAAGTACATAGTGGAGCTCTAGGCGCACACGCACACAAAAACACACACACATTATCATCACACAGTCTGAGCCTGAACATGAAACGCACACACGCACGCTATAATACAACATGCATCCTACACGTAAAGACACACACACATGCATTATATACAAATATGTGGTTATATTTATTATCAAATAATAAGATTTGACTCACCTTTATGATCAACTATATATTACATCAATCAAGATTCATTACATGAATAATACTTGTGCAAATCCTACCACCTTTTTGTGCTTAACTGGCTATAACAAGAAATGCTTTTATTACAGATGCAACAACTGAATAAGTTTTGACACTAACCGATAGCACTTCACCATATTTTCATATATCCTGTGTTCTTAAATTTCTACAGACATTGCTACCATGCTGTGGACATCATCACCTGTGGAAGACAAGCAGATTCAGCCACACCATGGAAACAAGCCTGTGTACTAGGGCAGTGTGAGAACTGCAGCCCTAACCAGCTAGAGGCCCACCTGCAACCACTTGCCAGGGACAGAGGTCCACACACTTGGTGCAGATGGGAATCAGTACCCAGCATGGTCAATGGGAAAAAGGTATGCCATTACCTTTTTTGTTCATCTTAATTCTTTTTTTGTTTTGTTCAATTATGTTGCCTGGTCGTATATGAGGAGTACCACTGTATTTAAAGTGTTTTCGTTGTTTCATTTACAGACAACCAGGAAAATGAAGAGACGGAAGTGTGGCAGCTGGGAGGAGTTACTGTCAGAGCTCAAGGAGGAGCTGATCTTCCTGGCTGGGCACCTCTACACAGCTGATTGGCAGCAGCGCCAGTTTCAGGCCATGAGAGACGGCACCTTCCCTCCCACCCTCGTTGGCATGGTCTTAGACTTCGCAGAAAATTTTACCTGCCCGAACCAGGACGAAGTCCAGTCTGCCCATTGGCACTACGACCAGGTCACCGTGCATCCTATAGTTAGCTATTATCAATGCACAAACCAAGCCTGCCAAGAGACTGTGACTGAATCACTGGTGATGATTTCTGATGATAGGCAACATGATTTCAATGCGGTCCATCGGTTTACAGAGATTGCCGTGGGACATTTGAGGGAATCTAGAGGGGTGGGGGTGGAGCAGATTGTCCAGTGGACAGATGGCTGTGCTAGCCAATACAAATCAAAAGGCCCTTTTGCGGACATCTCCTGTGCATTGCAGGACTTCGGCTGCACCCTTGACCGCAACTTCTTTGGTTCTAGACACGGCAAAGGTCCTTCTGACGGCGAAAGTGCAGTAGTGAGGCACCATTGCCGTGTTGCGGTCAAGGCTAGAGCTGCTGTCATTGGCAATGCACAGGAATTGTTTGATTATTGTATAGCAAGCAAGCTATCAAAACAGCCAACTGCTGACTGCAGTCATTTCTTGCGTTCTTTCTTTTGGGTCCCATCAGAAAGCATCCGAAGAAACCGGGGTAGATCGGTTAAGACTCTCCAAGGCACCCGTCAACTTCACAACATTCGTTGTGAAGAAAACTTAGTTCTTCGGACAAGAAAACTTTCCTGCTTCTGTGTTTCTTGCAAATCTGGCATAGGAGAGTGCTCAAACAAGCAGCTTGTCGGTGAATGGAGCCGATATAAATTGAAGCTTTTACCAGATGCAACCCTTGCCCCTCCCGTAGAGCCTGAGAATGTTGCGCCCCCCACCAATGCTACAGAACCCCTGCCGGAAACCATCCCAGCTCGTACAGCTGAGCCCCTGCCTGACATGGTCCCAGCTGAGCCCCTGCCTGTCACAGCCTCAGGTGACCTTTGTGACATGCCCCCAGCTGAGCCCCTATCTGACACGCCCCCAGCTGAGCCCCTATCTGACACGCCCCCAGCTGAGCCTCAACTTGACACATCCCCAGCTGAGCCCCTTTGTGACACGCCCACAAGTTACGCATCAGCTGAGCCCTTTGCTGTTGGGACATTTGTGGAGGTAGCGGTAGAAGGGAGGCAGAGGACTGTCACCTTCTTTGCTAAAGTCATTGATAAAGATGAAGAAAACTGTGAAGTTAAAGTACATTTTCTTACTAAAAAACCTTTATCGAATGCTTACGTCTGGTCAGACATGGCTTGGACCACCGTGGATCGTATTTTGCGTGTACTGCAACCGCCCACATTGGCACAAGGGCGTGGGGTAGCTTTTATTTTTGACTGAATGTGAATTGAATGTTTGATTGTCTTTTTTAAGAACTTTGGATGGCGAGTTTGAATCCCTATTTTCTTTTTGATTCATTTGTATAATTGGTAGCGTTCCCATTTTATTTTCTTACTTAAATTCAAGATACACCAACATTTTTTGTTTGTTTCTAATTGGTACCAACTGCTTTGGTTCAGGTTTCTTTAATATGACAATAAATTTCATATATAAATGATTGTTGATCTTATTTTAGTCTTAATTTTTCTTCTTTTTTTATTTTGGTTTCCGTGTTACATTGGTGACCATACATTGTTTTGGCTAATTTAACACATACAATGTTGCTGGGTTTCTTTCTATTCATTACAGTTGAGGTTTTTGTAATTACCTTAAGGACATGACACAAATTTAATTGATAAATTTTACTTTGAATAGTCAATAACAAAAGAATTTAGTTAGTTGCATCGCGTCATGTGCGTAATTGATTTATTTTGTATAATTTACCCCCAAAAATTGGTGTCCTGACATTGTTTTTATAATCAATGTTTATTTTCATGTTTAAAATAAACACTTGAATCGTAAAACACCTTATTTTCTCTTACTCCTATGGCTTGGTGGATGTTTTGTTTGTTTCCATGTTACACGGGTGATCTTTCAATTCAGCATCAGTCGATCCCCTGTAGCGTTCATGTTTGCTCATGGAATAGCTTCTACCTTATATAATCATGAACATTACACCCTAAACTTCACTTACACTAGTTTTTATTAAATTTTGATAGGATTTATTTTTTTGGTTAATGTCACAAGATTAAGCCCAGCTCCAGAGAATGACCCATCTACATAATGATGAAAATAAGGAATTCCCATGTACACAGTTTTCAAAGTCATGCATGATTGCTATGATCAATATCATGCCAGGTAAATTCAAAAAGAAACAACTGCAGTAATTACTATGATCTGCGAAGGAAATAATTGTAATATTTCGTCATGCATGCATCTCAATGAAAAGTCAGTTCAAGTGAGCAGTCCAGTATTTCAGCTTGAAGCATGGAGCAGGGTAGAATCCAAGCTAATCAGGACAGTCTGGCCACAAGCTTTTGGAGACCCAGGAGATTCCCTTCTAGTGGCAGACATGGCACAACCTAGCCTGGTACAATAAGGTCCTTTTGCATGCCAAGGGAATATCCACCACTAGACAGTTCAGAATTTCTTTACTGTGTGGTAAATTCGGAAGCATGGAACAGCACAGAGGCCAGGCTGGTCAGGACAGTCAGGGCACATGTCCTTGGTGACACGGCGGATGCCCTTCTTGTGGCAGACCTGACATCACTTGGCCTGGTACCCTGTTCGTCTGTCGTGGTTTTCTCATTTCTCCAAGCAAGAAGCCTGGAATGCCTTTGAAACCCATGCTGCTCTGCTGCAGCTAAGGTTTGGTCTCCATACCAATTGGTTTCAGAAACGAGATGGTGAATGAAACTGTCCGTGAAGAACAACTGATAGTAGTCAACATGCTGAAAGTTCACTGTGCTGACTTTGATCCCGGCATGTCCTGAAAATTGAGGAATTTGAGGTGACTCACGATTTGGGGGAAGGAAATCTCCCTCAAAGCGGGATTGTCTAGGCTGAGGACTGCAGATCACTACCCTCCCACGACGCTGTCCTCTGCAAGCGCGAGTCCCTTGACCACGTGCGTGAAGAGTTTGACCACTCCTCCGTAGTGCATGACGAGAAGATGCAGAGGTCGATACGATACCCAACAAGAAAAGGGATAAGGCAATCCTCAATCACGGGGAGATGATGGTTCATCGTCCAAACTCATTTCAGAAGCAAAAGCCAGACGCTGCCACTGCAGGTTGTTCCACAATCTTGGATTCATCACTCGAGTCTCCAACCTCCACGAACACACGTCGAGTGCAAAGTTCGAGATCGTCATCGTCACTGACCTGATCAAAGGAATCTGTTGACTAAATTGCTTTCTAAGTCTGATCAGACTGTAGCATATCCTAGCGTTTGCCTAGGGTAAGCGTTCCTGTTCGTTTCGTCATCAAAAGCTGAACACAGGGATATCTACAAATTTTGGAATCTCTGTGACTATGGAGGGCATAATCGCGTGACCGAGTATTCGGTCATAAGGGCATGGAACGGGTTAATACTTGGAAGCATGTTCTACCAGCAAATCCACTTGCTTGTCTTGTTAACCCTATTGACACAGAATGAACGTGTCCTTTTTTTAAGGAGCAGAAATCATACTTTCTTTGTGTTTTAACTCAAACTACAGTAGTCAGTGTTCTTGTCTTAGGCTTGGATTGCTAATGTTATAGTCTCATGCATGCTAAAATGTCTAATTTTAAGATAGAAAGTGTTCTGGATTATTTGGCCCAAGGCTCTACAACTGTCAATATTAATTGATATAGTGTGAGACATGTTCCAAACGGCGCCATGTTTTGTTGCACTGACTGCTGGACCACTCAGCTGTAGATTGATGTAAGTCCCTAAAGTGCCTTTTCTCCACCCTTTACTGGTATTCCTGTTCCTCCCTTCTCTGCCCACCTTGGGCTGCTTTTTGTAGATTCTTTGCAAGACAGGCAATTAAACTGTTTGTCCAAATTACAGAGACTTAAGAGTTCACCTAAGATGGGTGAAGAAGGGCAGAACTGGGTTACCAGTAAAGGGTGGAGAAAGGTACTACTGGGACTTATTAGTTAAATATTTTGGAAATGTCATTTTTCAGATAATCTGCGCTCCAAATTTAGAGTGTCACCAGAAATATTACAGTTGATGTCCTGACAAAATTAAAAGTTGTTCAGTAAGATTGAAAAAAGTTTGGAAAAAATGGTAGTATGTACTGATCTACACCCATCGTGAGTGTTCACAACTGGATATCAAAGATCAAAATGCAAATGTGGGCCTCTTGATCATCTACTTGAGACAAAATGATGGCAATGAAGAAGTCATTAAAGTTGTCCAGACTTGCTCTGTTCTCTGCAGGATAGTGTCTCAAGACTCAATGTTTTGTAATTGCCCCGTTGCCCCTCCACCCCACCCACCCCCCACCCCACCCCCAGATGGGGGTTGAGGAGTTGGGTTATAATTCAACAAGACCCTGCCCTGACTGCTTTTTTTCTCTCTCATTCCAGTGGCCATGGATTCCCCCACCGCAATAGGAGATTTTTAGGCCAATACGTCATTCTTCCTCATGCACTACCTCCTCCTTTTCTACCGCCCGTACCTCCTCCTCCTCCACCTCCATCTCCTCCTCCTCCCTATCCTTTGTTTGTTCCTTTACCATTTGGGAATCCACTTCAACAGTGTTCCATTCCTGTATTTCAACCTTCTCCAGCTTGTTTTCCTCCTGTTGCATTCCCTTATGTGCATCCTTTCCATAATACTCCCTTTGGGCCTCCAGCACCGTATGGTTGTCTCGGTCCTGAACCTCACTATGGTAACCATTTGCCTTATGGTCAACCAATGGGGCCCCTTCCTCCTTCCCCTTTCCTACTTCACCCATGGCTACCTCCCTCAAATTTGGAAGCTTCCAATGGCTGTGATGGAAATGTTAATGCTGCTGCTGGGAGGGACATGTTTGCTGCAAGCATGGCCAATAGGGCATCACCCTACAACACTATCCAAAACCCTGCTCCTGGGAGGAATATGTTGGCTGCAAGCAAGGCCAATAGGGCATCACCCTACAACACTATCCAAAACCCCATGTTGAGACATGAAGTACTTGGTCCCAAGCCAAAAACAGCAGCACCCTTCTTCCTTCCTCCAAGACTTCCGGGGGGATTTTCCAGTGGCCATGATGGAGATGTTGATGCTGCTGCCTGGAGGAATGAGATGGCCCCAAGCACGGCAAGTTCATCATTTCCAGGCCTACACAGCACATCACCTTACTACACTCACCAAGGCGCCATGTTGAGACATGAAGCACCTGGCCCCATGTCAAGGACAGCAGCACCCTACCCCTATCCTCCAAGACCTGATGATGGCCATTTGCGCAGGAGTTCATATGGGCTGCCATCTGGTGGCAGCCCCAGTTCCTCAGAGCCTTATGGTAGGTCTGACAGCAGATCTCCATCTCTGCACAGTGGTGACAATGTCTTTGCCCCTTCCCCATCCACCCAAGAAGAAGATGATGATGATGATTTCACTTCTTATTCTGAATCTGAGACTGACAGTCACCCTGAGGATAATGAGTCGAGCAAAGCATAGAATGAGATTTACAGAGATGTACAGCACTCATGATCCAGCAGATTCGCCTGTATGTCTGTATAACATTTCACTGCTAGACGTGTGATGATGTAGGTGTTAATGGCATGAACTGAATTGTGGCTTGTCAGATTGATTGTGATGTGGTTAGTCAGTGCCTCTGGTAATGCAGGAGGCAGGCAGATGCAGGAAATGGAGACAAGGAATTTGCACGGGACTTGTGCAACTTTATCTTGACTGAAGGGGGGTGGACACAACTTGTATTTGTACAGCAGGCAAAGAATTAGTCCCACCTTGTCCAGCCTTCAAACCTTTTATGGACTTGTGTGTTGTATATTTCATCTCCCATTTATGTATGAATGGACCAGATGCAGATTACATATAAACTTTGCCCATTTAGATTGGTGGGGGATATGGCTGAGGTAAACTCAAAGAGTCTGTTGGATTGGCCTCGACTCCTGGTTTTCTCAGCTTTCTATCATGTGAGATGATTGTCCCCATATGAAGACAGTGAAATATTTTCATGAAGTTGGCAGAAGTTGTCAATTTTTTAAAGTGCAGGTGTTTCCATTGATGTACATCTTTCAAATGCATATGTAATTGATAAATCAGTCCAAAGATGGTGTTAGGCATGGCATGGCATGGCATGGCATTTTATTTTTCACGGTCTGATGGTTACCTGAGCATTGTTTGGGATGAGATTTATGTTTTGGGTGCCTCAGCTGACTGGAAAAGTCTCCAGAACAGAGTTGTTCTTTCTCTCCAAGGCAGTCTCCAATCTACCTCACTTGAGATAAAGCACTGGCTGCCTGCCTCCAAATTCTTTTAGTTCACAAAGCTTGTCTGTGATGGTTGCAATGGAAAGGTTCCTTGTCCAGAACCTTTGGTGCTCCAATTTGCTTTGTGTGTTGACTTAGTCTGGTGTGAGTGGTTTTTGACTCACATGCGAAGCAAAAGTGAGTCTATGTACTCACCCGTTTCGTCTGTCCGGGCGTCCGGGCGTCCGAAAACTTTAACATTGGATTTTTCTCGGAGACTATTAAGTCTATCAATACCAAATGTGGCATGATGGTGTATGATGACAAGGCCTCAAAAAACATACACAGTGACTTGACCTTGCTTCAAGGTCAAGGTCGCAGGGGCCATAAATGTTGTCTAAAAAAGTCATTTTTCACATTTCTCAATTTTCTCTGAAGTTTTTGAGATTGGATACCTCACCTATATATATTATATAGGGCAAAGTAAGCCCTATCTTTTGATACCAGTTTGGTTGACCTTGCTTCAAGGTCAAGGTCACAGGAGCTCTTCAAAGTTGGATTGTATACATATTTTGAAGTGACCTTGACCCTGAACTATGGAAGATAACTGTTTCAAACTTAATAATTATGTGGGTCACACGTTATACTTTCATCATGAGACACATTTGGTCACATATCATCAAGGTCAAGGTCACTTTGACCCTTATGAAATGTGACCAAAATGGGGTAGTGAACTACTAAAAGTGACCATATCTCATGGTAGAAAGTGCCAATAAGCACCATTGTGCTTCCTATGTCTTGAATTAACAGCTTTGTGTTGCATGACCTTGGATGACCTGACCTTTGGTCAAGGTCACATGTATTTTGGTAGGAAAAATGTGTAAATCAGTTCTTAGTGTATGATGTCATTGCTAGGTTTAGTTGTTTGACCTTGACCTTGAAGGTCACCTGAAGGTCAAGGTCATGTAAAGGTCAAGGTCAAGCATGTGAGTCATATGGGCTTTGCCCTTCTTGTTCATACTTTTTCTTCACTCTAGACTCTCCATGCCATGTCAGTGCCATGTGTGTTAACCCTTGCCTGGAGATCTGGGCAAATGCTGTGAGGTCAAGAATGGTGGATTGAGCCTGCTAGTTTTGCATTTTGAAATGTACAAAAAAAAATCAGCATTATATTATCTCAAAAAGTGATTTAGATGTGATCTTTTTTTACTTGTGAAACCCAAATGGTCCCAATTATGATGCCAGGGTAAGGGTTAATGAGTGTATGTTTGCCTCTTGTTTGTTGCCATGACATAACAGGCAGATTAGAGTTAAATCCAATGTTGCTTTTGTATGAGAGCATACAATAGACTAACAACTGCACAGTTTTTGCTTTGTCCACATTGGGTAGATATAGCTTGTGGACTTAAGTCATATTTCTGCTACTTATTTGACCCATTATTTGCTCTCAGTCACCCAATAAGTTTTTGTTCCAAGCTATGCTTTGCTGAGGAGGTGGATATAGGATGCATAGGCAGCCAGCTGTCTCTGCCTACCACAGCATGGACATCTGGGTCGGAGTCTAAAACCCAGCATTTTCTCTAACTCACTGTGTCACTCTCTCTCTCTCTCTGTCTCTCCCTCCCACCCCTCCCACCCCTCCCTTCCTTCCTCCCTCCCTCCCTTCCTTCCTCCCTCCCTCCCTCCCTTCCTTCCTCTTTCTCTCTCCTTTCTCTCTCTCTCTCTCTCTCTCTCTCTCTCTCTCTCTCTGAGACTGATGCTGCTGAAATAACTGGAACATGAATGCATCAGATGGGAATGTCTGCTGCCAACCCCTCCAAATTTGAAAGCTTAATGCTGAAGCCTTTTCACAAAAGCCTGAAGAGAGTCCTTGCAGTGCTTCTTTGTTATTGGAATTTATGTTCACCAAGTGCTCTCCTTGCATCTTCTTTTGATCTCGCTTTGATACAAAAGCATCTTGGGATATAACCTTTCATTGATCTCTGAGGAGGAGGATTGCTGTGGACACAAGTCAATGAGGAGTGTTTGTCAAACTGCTGATGCATGTGTCACAAGGGGGGAAAAAGAAGTTGTAATCTGCATTAAAGTAGTTTTAATAGATTTTGGTTTTTTGCATAGATTTTGTGGGAAGGAAGAAAGTGTGCTGAGTGTTTAGTGTCCTAGTTCATTTCCTGAGAATGGTACACAATATAAATGGTGTGCCTTAAGATGGTATTATTATTATTATTGTCATTATTTAATGCGTTTTCATGCCTTCTCTTAGTGCCTGAATGGCACTGCATTTTTATAGCTAGGTAGAGCACAACTACACTCAGTGTTAGAAACTTCTTTGAGTATCAATTGTGTTTGGTGATTGTGTTTGGTCTTTGCAATACATTAAAGATATGTACTTATATACAGAGCATAGACTTAAACCTCTTTGACAAAACTGTGCATTCTGAATGTGTTTCCTAGTACATGATTTTGTTATGAAACAATATAGACTAACTAACAATCGTTGAACAAATATGTATATATACAAAGAGGAGGAGAAATGGTGTCTTGCTAATGGTATGTTTGTTATACTCATTCTTATGTGTGACATGTGATGATCATTATGTGTGACATGTGATGATCATTATGTTTGACAGGTGGTGGATTGTAGCTTATGTATTCCTGTAGATTGACCACTGCTTGTACTAGAGCACTATATCATTTCAGTTCCTTCAGCCCAGGTTGTCTTAAAATACCATGAGCTTTGAAAAGATGTTGGTCTCTCATACATGTAATTAACCTTACCTATACCTTTCTTTAGTGAACAATGTAGTTAAAAGTTGGCAAAATGTGACCATGAAGGAGAAATAAGGCTAAAGTCAAAGATGGCAAAATTGAGTTTTGTCACCTGAAAGGCTCAATTTCCACTAAATGGCTTGCTATGAAGGAGAAAATTAGCAGAAAGAGGGCAAAATATAATTTTTTGTAACTGCAAAGGTACCATTTCCATCCTTAACTTGGCATGTTTCTACCCTATGCAGTGAATGCATACCATAAGAACTCAAAGATGAGGCCAGTTCTTAATTATAGGGAAATCACATGTATCGGTAAATTTATTTACTGATGACCTTGCAAATTGAATTGTTGTGCATAATTCTGAGAACTTTGAAATAGTGCAGGGCATTTGGTTTTCAGAATTATTCATGCTTGGTTTGAGGAAAATCCCAGGGGAGAAGAAGTTTTGTTGGTGAATATGAAATGATGATGAGAACCAACTATTAAACTGGTAAGCAATTTAGTTGGCCAGATATCAATAGCATTGAGCCATTAGGAATCGGGGGAAAGTGCAAGATATGGACACATTTTCTGTACATTCTAATCCCTGTGAACTCCCCACCTCATCCCCTTCCTGCTGGCCAGAGTAGGTGGGGAGTACTACTGCTGTTCCTGACCGAAGGGGAAGTTGGGTCAAGAGTTTCTGAATATCTCACAGCAGTGTTTGACTGTGATAGAGTCTTTGCAATGAGATTAGATTTTCATTTCTGTATTGGAAATTAACATGGCCATCCCCCAAAATGCTCAGTAGAACAACATTTTACATAAAGTCAAGTAATTTTCGTACGCTCCTGATGGCTAGTGGATGCAGAATTATGCAAAAATTACAAAATATTAGAACTAGTGCAACAGCCGGTACTTACTTTTTGAAAGCAATTATTCAATTATGCTATGCACCGTCAAGCTTGATACTTGCATGCATAATATCAAACGAAGGTTTCAGCAGCTCTTAAATGTGTAAATTAATCTTTTGGGACTATGAAAAATGTCATACACAATGCACAACACTTGCAGAGAAGTCCCATCATCTCATCTCATAATAGGAAGTGCATGCAATTTCATAGTTGCATTGTATGTGTGCTACACGGTGTTCTCGTAGCCGTCTTACTGATCTCCCAAGGTGTGCATTCATGGTAGTTTGAAACTTGGACAGAATCCCATATAAGCATCTACCTTGAATGATTGGATGTGCCTTAAATGATGAACTGAACTGCTGCTGCAGTGCCTTCCAGCTATTCCCTAGGGCTGGCTGCAGAATAGCCTCTTGCTACTTCATGATTTAGGTGCAGGCATATGTAATGTGTCTCCAGTGATCTCGTGTTTTACTCACCTCTTTGGTGAATCATGTATGGTGTTCAGTGTGTACTTTCTTTTACTCCCATGCATGCAAGTGATCTCTTATTGATGCATAGCTTGATTTTATATATACTAGATGTCTGGTCATGGGTGTGTTGGTGTAAATAACACTCCAGTGTGTTTGTCAATGACCATTTGATGAAGTACACTGAAATGTATTGTACGGTGTAATTACTTGGTTAACTAATTAATGGAATTTTAAACCAGGACCAATCTGCTGGACTAGCAAGAAAAAAAATGTCGGAACAGGCACTTTTAACATAATTAGGAAGTATACATACATGTCTTAGTATTTGCATGAAGATCATGTCATAACCTGGACACGTTCACCTTACTTTTGGCCCTCTTGACTAACCTGATTAAAATGGCAAAACCTCGGCTTTTTATAATTATTAAACTAGTGATTATTTGGGACAATGTCTACACAATAATACCCTTATACTGGGCATCCAAAGTACTTAAAACCTTACCACTGTAATTTCAAACACTATTTGGACCAGGATTGTAAAACTCCAGGATGACCATGTGTGAATTCTGTGAACAGCACAGAACATATTTGATATTTTTAAACACTCCTCTACTTTGTCGATTTGTTTGCTGAAACAGCAATTCAGAATAACATTTGGTGGTGGTTGAGTAATGTAATACTTCCATGATGGAAGTACGGCTTGACTGAATTGCAGTAGACTGTGCATGTCATAGAACATTATTGTCCATTTGAATCTTTCTTTCAGTTTCTTTTCTGATTTTGATATTTAGATTTCATTTTGAAGATACACAGATAGATGTAGTTAATTAATGTTTGTACTCTTTTTCAAATTTTCTACCTAACATCATTAAGTTTTGGGGGGTTTTTTTTGGTTTTCATTTTAATGAGATTATATCTCAAATTTTTTAACGCTTGAGATTTAGCTGTCTACTCAGAAATACTGAATGATGTTAGTTAATGCCTTCGAGTAGTTACTTTTGACCCATTCTTGCTAGTCAGAGATGATTATTTTTGTTTCTTATTAATAACGTTTAGTAAAAACTCATGATGCCTACCGTTATGCTTGGGATTTTCTTGTTGACTGTCTGTTCCAAGACCAGTAGTTTCCCATGGAGCCAAGTGTAAACATAGATGACATTAATCATTTGGATTCCCAAGCTTTCCAAGGAGCAGAAATCAAGGTTGGCCAAGGCGAGAGAACTTGCTTATTCCCCACCCCAGTCCATTTACGTGTGTGCTTGTGTGTGTGTGTGCATGCATGTATGTGTGTGTGTATTTTGTGGGAGGTTTTTTGCTTTTGTTTTCATCCTAATTTAGACATCTGAAAGGCATACATTGCTTTTAGTCCTAGCATTGATTCAGTCAATCAACCTAGTAGCATAAGTTACTCATGCAATTTCACCCAAACACGGAAATAGTCACAAAATAGTGGCACAATCATAGAATATGAGTGTCCAGGTGAAAAGGTGGTCCAAGTCCTAACAAGTGTCTTCAAGTAATCGGCCAAAATACATAAATCAATTTAAGTACTATGAGGTTTTTGTTTTTCTAAATATTTGGTATTTGTACTTAACTGTGATTTCTTCTTCCTTTTCTCCTCCTCCTCCTCCTCCTCCTCCTCCTCCTCCTCCTCCTCCTCCTCCTCCTCCTCCTCCTCCTCCTCCTCCTCCTCCTCCTCCTCCTCCTCCTCCTCCTCCTCCTCTTCCTCCTCC
This sequence comes from Theodoxus fluviatilis, assembly GCA_034096865.1. Lineage (NCBI taxonomy): Eukaryota > Metazoa > Mollusca > Gastropoda > Cycloneritida > Neritidae > Theodoxus > Theodoxus fluviatilis. Next base: position 125,657 of record JAWQFJ010001669.1, read on the forward strand.
TCCTCCTCCTCCTCCTCCTTCTTCTTCTTCTTCTTCTCCTCCTTCTTTTTTTCTCCTCCTCCTCCTCCTCCTCCTCCTCCTCCTCCTCCTCCTCCTCCTCCTCCTCCTCCTCCTCCTCCTCCTCCTCCTCCTCCTCCTCTTCCTCCTCCTCCTCCTCCTCCCCCTCCTCTTTCTCCTCCTCCTTCCTCCTCTTTCTCCTCCTCCTCCTCCTCCTCCTCCTCCTCCTCCTCCTCCTCCTCCTCCTCCTCTTCACTCTACCTGTGCAATTTACTGATGCACAGCCATAATTATGCCAACAGAAAAAAGTTTCCAACACACACACACACGCACGCCACCCCACCCCCAAAAAAGGTTAATCACAAATGTTTTCAATTGTATATGAATAAAACTATATAAGGTAGCCTAGTTCTGGTTTGTTTTCTTTTATTTTCTCTCTCTCCATGGTGATTGGATTCGTTATTATTCACATGATTATGATAAAAAGTTAACACATTTCTCATTTACGACATGGTCCTCCTTTTTGCTTGAACACTCACACACTTGTATGAATGCATTAATGTCATGTTGGTCATTTGACATCCATGGTGCAAGCTGCTAGAAACGTGATGAGCATTCTCTCCATAACTGTTGACACCAGTGATTTTAAAAGATGTTGGTGTTAGTTACACAATGATGGTTGCTACAGGTCAATTCTTGTCATTCCTTGTCCTTGTGTCTGCAATTTGGAGTATATCACCAGTGCTCTGTTGGTGAATCTGTAAGTGTGTTCTCTGTTGCTTCTCCATAGATATGAGCGTGTGCAGGCATTGACCATCAGTGCAGTGTAGAGTGTATGTTGTAGCATCAGCATAATGTGGAGTGTATGTTGTAGCATCAGCATAATGTGGAGTGTATGCTGTAGCATCAGCATAATGTGGAGTGTATGTTGTAGCATCAGCATAATGTGGAGTGTATGCTGTAGCATCAGCATAATGTGGAGTGTATGTTGTAGCATCAGCATAATGTGGAGTGTATGTTATAGCATCATCATAATGTGGAGTGTATGTTGTAGCATCAGCATAATGTGGAGTGTATGCTGTAGCATCAGCATAATGTGGAGTGTATGTTGTAGCATCAGCATAATGTGGAGTGTATGCTGTAGCATCAGCATAATGTGGAGTGTATGTTGTAGCATCAGCATAATGTGGAGTGTATGTTATAGCATCATCATAATGTGGAGTGTATGTTGTAACATCAGCATAATGTGGAGTGTATGTTGTAGCATCAGCATAATGTGGAGTGTATGTTGTAGCATCAGCATAATGTGGAGTGTATGTTGTAGCATCAGCATAATGTGGAGTGTATGTTGTAGCATCATCATAATGTGGAGTGTATGTTGTAGTATCAGCATAATGTGGAGTGTATGTTGTAGCATCAGCATAATGTGGAGTGTATGTTGTAGCATCATCATAATGTGGAGTGTATGTTGTAGTATCAGCATAATGTGGAGTGTATGTTGTAGCATCAGCATAATGTGGAGTGTATGTTGTAGCATCAGCATAATGTGGAGTGTATGTTGTAGCATCAGCATAATGTGGAGTGTATGTTGTAGCATCATCATAATGTGGAGTGTATGTTGTAGCATCAGCATAATGTGGAGTGTATGTTGTAGCATCAGCATAATGTGGAGTGTATGTTGTAGCACCAGCATAATGTGGAGTGTATGTTGTAGCATCAGCATAATGTGGAGTGTATGTTGTAGCATCAGCATAATGTGGAGTGTATGTTTTAGCATCAGCATAATGTGGAGTGTATGTTATAGCATCACCTTAAAGTGGAGTGTATGTTGTAGCATCACCATAATGTGGAGTGTATGTTTTAGCATCACCATAATGTGGAGTGTATGTTGTAGCATCAGCATAATGTGGAGTGTATGTTATAGCATCAGCATAATGTGGAGTGTAAGTTGTAGTATCAGCATAATGTGGAGTGTATGTTGTAGCATCAGCATAATGTGGAGTGTATGTTGTAGCATCAGCATAATGTGGAGTATGTTGTAGCATCAGCATAATGTGGAGTGTATGTTATAGCATCAGCATAATGTGGAGTGTATGTTGTAGCATCAGCATAATGTGGAGTGTATGTTGTAGCATCAGCATAATGTGGAGTGTATGTTGTAGCATCAGCATAATGTGGAGTGTATGTTGTAGCATCAGCATCATGTGGAGTGTATGTTGTAGCATCAGCATCATGTGGAGTGTATGTTATAGCATCAGCATAATGTGGAGTGTATGTTGTAGCATCAGCATAATGTGGAGTGTATGTTGTAGCATCAGAATAATGTGGAGTGTATGTTGTAGCATCAGCATAATGTGGAGTGTATGTTGTAGCATCAGCATAATGTGGAGTGTATGTTGTAGCATCAGAATAATGTGGAGTGTATGTTGTAGCATCAGCATAATGTGGAGTGTATGTTGTAGCATCAGCATAATGTGGAGTGTATGTTGTAGCTTCAGCATAATGTGGAGTGTATGTTGTAGCATCAGCATAATGTGGAGTGTATGTTATAGCATCAACATAATGTGGAGTGTATGTTGTAGCATCAGCATAATGTGGAGTGTATGTTGTAGCATCAGCATAAAAACCGCTGACGCTGAACCTCCAGGTTTTGGTATATTAAAAAATTAATTTAAAAAAGATCGGGTTCGAACCCGCAACCTCTCGAGAAAAGCTCTCTCTCTCTCTCTCTCTCCCCACCCACCCCCCACCCACCCCACCCACCCCTGTACTCCCTTCCCTTATCTCGAGCCGCGGGCTCCGTGGCTGGCATTGTTCTGTCAGCTTTGATCACCTCAGGCATTTTGCCATTCCGTTAATTAAACAGCCCTCGCCATTCCATCAATTGACACTTTAGGGAGATACGACCTTAAAAACCACTTTCTGTTCAAGCCTCGATTCTGAAAATTTGATACATTCAATCGGACCTAACTTCCAGTTAGTATGCAAAATCTCAAGGAAATCCGTCCAGTAGTTTTTGAGATATAAGCCGTGGAGTCGGGACAGACAGACAGACACACACACAGACAGACAGATAAAAACCGCTGGCGCTGAACCTCCAGGTTTTGCCGCAACCTCTCGAGAAAAGAGAGGGAAAAACACACACAAAAAAACAGGTCGGGATCGAACCAGCAACCTCTCTAAAAAAGAGACTGAGTGGCTGTTCCCAGAGTTGAACCGACCGTGCGGGTGGACAATCCCCCCCCCCGTGTCAACCCTTCCCTTATCTGTCATAGCCACCGCTACTCTCCCGACACTGTAGCCAGGCATTGTTCTGTCAGCTTTGATCACGTCAGAATTTTCGCCATTCCATGAACCGTGTATTTGGGGAGGCACTCTGGAGTGTACCTTAAAAAACCACTTTCTCTTCAAGCCTCGATTCTGAAAATTTGATACATTCAATCGGACCTAACTTCCAGTTAGTGTGCAAAATCTCAAGGAAATCCGTCTAGTAGTTTTTGAGATATAAGCCGTGGAGTCGGGACAGACAGACACACAGATAAAGTCTGTAGGACCTCCAGTAAACCTGGAGGGATAAAGTCTGTAGGACCTCCAGTAAACCTGGAGGGATAATGTGGAGTGTATGTTGTAGCATCAGCATAATGTGGAGTGTATGTTATAGCATCACCATAATGTGGAGTGTATGTTGTAGCATCAGCATAATGTGGAGTGTATGTTGTAGCATCAGCATAATGTGGAGTGTATGTTGTAGCATCAGCATAATGAGGAGTGTCTATTGTAGCATCAGCATAATGAGGAGTGTATGTTGTAGCATCAGCATAATGTGGAGTGTATGTTGTAGCATCAGCATAATGTGGAGTGTATGCTATAGCATCACCTTAAAGTGGAGTGTATGTTATAGCATTACCTTAAAGTGGAGTGTATGTTATAGCATCACCATAATGTGGAGTGTATGTTGTAGCATCAGCATAATGTGGAGTGTATGTTGTAGCATCAGCATAATGTGGAGTGTATGTTGTAGCATCAGCATAATGAGGAGTGTCTATTGTAGCATCAGCATAATGAGGAGTGTCTATTGTAGCATCAGCATAATGTGGAGTGTCTATTGTAGCATCAGCATAATGTGGAGTGTATGTTGTAGCATCAGCATAATGTGGAGTGTATGCTATAGCATCACCTTAAAGTGGAGTGTATGTTATAGCATTACCTTAAAGTGGAGTGTATGTTATAGCATCCCCATATTGTGGAGTGTATGCTATAGCATCAGCATAATGTTGAGTCTATGTTTTAGCATCACCATAATGTGGAGTGTATGCTATAGCATCACCTTAAAGTGGAGTGTATGTTATAGCATCCCCATATTGTGGAGTGTATGCTATAGCATCAGCATAATGTTGAGTGTATGCTATAGTATCAGCATAATGTGGAGTGTATGTTGCAGCATCACCATAATATGGAGTGTATGTTATAGCATCAGCCTAATATGGAGTGTATGTTGCAGCATCACCATAATATGGAGTGTATGTTATAGCATCAGCATAATGTGGAGTGTATGTTGTAGCATCAGCATAATGTGGAGTGTATGTTGTAGCATCAGCATAATGTGGAGTGTATGTTGTAGCATCAGCATAATGTGGAGTGTATGTTGTAGCATCAGCATAATGTGGAGTGTATGTTATAGCATCAGCATAATGTGGAGTGTATGTTGTAGCATCAGCATAATGAGGACTGTCTATTGTAGCATCAGCATAATGAGGAGTGTCTATTGTAGCATCAGCATAATGTGGAGTGTATGTTGTAGCATCAGCATAATGTGGAGTGTATGTTGTAGCATCAGCATCATGTGGAGTGTATGTTGTAGCATCAGCATCATGTGGAGTGTATGTTGTAGCATCAGCATAATGTGGAGTGTATGTTGTAGCATCAGCATAATGTGGAGTGTATGTTGTAGCATCAGCATAATGTGGAGTGTATGTTGTAGCATCACCATAATGTGGAGTGTATGTTGTAGCATCAGCATAATGTGGAGTGTATGTTGTAGCATCAGCATAATGTGGAGTGTATGTTGTAGCATCAGCATAATGTGGAGTGTATGTTATAGCATCAGCATAATGTGGAGTGTATGTTGTAGCATCACCATAATGTGGAGTGTATGTTGTAGCATCAGCATCATGTGGAGTGTATGTTGTAGCATCAGCACAATGTGGAGTGTATGTTGTAGCATCAGCATAATGTGGAGTATGTTGTAGCATCAGCATAATGTGGAGTGTATGTTGTAGCATCAGCATAATGTGGAGTGTATGTTGTAGCATCAGCATAATGTGGAGTGTATGTTGTAGCATCAGCATAATGTGGAGTGTATGTTATAGCATCAGCATAATGTGGAGTGTATGTTGTAGCATCACCATAATGTGGAGTGTATGTTGTAGCATCAGCATCATGTGGAGTGTATGTTGTAGCATCAGCATCATGTGGAGTGTATGTTGCAGCATCACCATAATGTGGAGTGTATGTTGTAGCATCAGCATAATGTGGAGTGTATGTTGTAGCATCAGCATAATGTGGAGTGTATGTTGTAGCATCACCATAATGTGGAGTGTATGTTGTAGCATCAGCATAATGTGGAGTGTATGTTGTAGCATCAGCATAATGTGGAGTGTATGTTGTAGCATCAGCATAATGTGGAGTGTATGTTGTAGCATCAGCATAATGTGGAGTGTATGTTGTAGCATCAGCATAATGTGGAGTGTATGTTGTAGCATCAGCATAATGTGGAGTGTATGTTGTAGCATCAGCATAATGTGGAGTGTATGTTGTAGCATCACCATAATGTGGAGTGTATGTTATAGCATCAGCATAATGTGGAGTGTATGCTGTAGCATCAGCATAATGTGGAGTGTATGTTGTAGCATCAGCATAATGTGGAGTGTATGTTGTAGCATCAGCATAATGTGGAGTGTATGTTGTAGCATCAGCATAATGTGGAGTGTATGTTGTAGCATCACCATAATGTGGAGTGTATGTTGTAGCATCACCATAATGTGGAGTGTATGTTGTAGCATCAGCATAATGTGGAGTGTATGTTGTAGCATCAGCATAATGTGAAGTGTATGTTGTAGCATCACCATAATGTGGAGTGTATGTTATAGCATCACCTTAAAGTGGAGTGTATGTTGTAGCATCACCATAATGTGGAGTGTATGTTTTAGCATCAGCATAATGTGGAGTGTATATTGTAGCATCAGCATAATGTGGAGTGTATGTTGTAGCATCAGCATAATGTGGAGTGTATGTTGTAGCATCAGCATAATGTGGAGTGTATGCTGTAGCATCAGCATATTGTGGAGTGTATGTTGTAGCATCAGCATAATGTGGAGTGTATGTTATAGCATCAGCATAATGTGAAGTGTATGTTGTAGCATCACCATAATGTGGAGTGTATGTTATAGCATCACCTTAAAGTGGAGTGTATGTTGTAGCATCACCATAATGTGGAGTGTATGTTGTAGCATCAGCATAATGTGGAGTGTATGTTTTAGCATCAGCATAATGTAGAGTGTATGTTGTAGCATCAGCATAATGTGGAGTGTATGTTGTAGCATCAGCATAATGTGGAGTGTATGTTGTAACATCAGCATAATGTGGAGTGTATGTTGTAGCATCAGCATAATGTGGAGTGTATGTTGTAGCATCAGCATAATGTGGAGTGTATGTTGTAGCATCACCATAATGTGGAGTGTATGTTGTAGCATCAGCATAATGTGGAGTGTATGCTGTAGCATCAGCATAATGTGGAGTGTATGTTGTAGCATCAGCATCATGTGGAGTGTATGTTGTAGCATCAGCATAATGAGGAGTGTCTATTGTAGCATCAGCATAATGTGGAGTGTATGTTGTAGCATCAACATAATGTGGAGTGTATGCTATAGCATCACCTTAAATTGGTGTGTATGTTATAGTGTTACCTTAAAGTGGAGTGTATGTTATAGCATTACCTTAAAGTGGAGTGTATGTTATTGCATCAGCATAATGTGGAGTGTATGCTATAGCATCACCTTAAAGTGGAGTGTATGTTATAGCATCACCATAATGTGGAGTGTATGTTATAGCATTACCTTAAAGTGGAGTGTATGTTGTAGCATCAGCATAATGTGGAGTGTATGCTATAGCATCACCTTAAAGTGGAGTGTATGTTATAGCATTACCTTAAAGTGGAGTGTATGTTATAGCATCCCCATGTTGTGGAGTGTATGCTATAGCATCAGCATAATGTTGAGTCTATGTTTTAGCATCACCATAATGTGGAGTGTATGCTATAGCATCACCTTAAAGTGGAGTGTATGTTATAGCATCCTCATATTGTGGAGTGTATGCTATAGCATCAGCATAATGTTGAGTGTATGCTATAGTATCAGCATAATGTGGAGTGTATGTTGCAGAATCACCTTAATATGGAGTGTATGTCATAGCATCAGCCTAATGTGGAGTGTATATTATAACGTTGTGAACTGGTAAAAACTTCTCATAACCAAACACAGAATTTCCTTAAATGTTGCTCACGCAATTGTCCAGATGCTTTTGTCCTCAAAAACGGGTGTTATTGCTTATCAAAAGTTTTTTTTAAGAATATGAATAGAATGTTGTGTTGTGAACTTCTTACATTAGCATGTGCATAATTTGCATTGAAACTGAATTAATTTCTCAGGAATTGAATATTGTTTTTCAAATAAAGTGTCACCTTTGAAAGATCACTTTGTTACATTTTTATTTCTTGTCACTGCAAACTGCTTTACTCTCGTTGAGCTATCTGGATGCCAGACCCACACATTGTTCTCTGCACACTCTTCGGTTATTTTGTTATTTTAATGCACATTCTTTCGTTATTTTGTTATTTTAATGCACATTCTTTCGTTATTTTGTTATTTTAATGCACATTCTTGAGTTATTTTGTTAGTTTAATACACATTCTTTAGTTATTTTGTTGGTTTAATACACATTCTTTAGTTATTTTGTTGGTTTAATACACATTCTTTAGTTATTTTGTTAGTTTAATACACATTCTTTAGTTATTTTGTTATTTTAATGCACATTCTTTCGTTATTTTGTTATTTTAATGCACATTCTTGAGTTATTTTGTTAGTTTAATACACATTCTTTAGTTATTTTGTTAGTTTAATACACATTCTTTAGTTATTTTGTTGGTTTAATACACATTCTTTAGTAATTTTGTTATTTTAATGCACATTCTTTAGTTATTTTGTTGGTTTAATGCACACTATTTAGTTATTTTGTTAGTTTAATACACATTCTTTAGTTATTTTGTTGGTTTAATACACATTCTTTAGTTATTTTGTTAGTTTAATACACATTCTTTAGTTATTTTGTTGGTTTAATACACATTCTTTAGTTATTTTGTTGGTTTAATGCCCCACAAGCTCACTATGGAAGAAAACACCACAATTATTTTGATCAATTTTGGTTTCCTAGCAGTGTATTTTTTATACACAAAGCAAATTCCATTGCCAAAAGTTGGTGTAGTTTTATTAAGATGTTGGCCTTACGGCTGATAGGCCCTTGAAGTCCATCCATCCATCCATCCATCCTTCTTGGTACTCTCAAGTATCCAGATCTTACTTCTAGGTAGGAAGAAGCTGTGTTGTGTCTATATTATACTCCCAAATGCAACTTGAGGATCTGCAAAGCATCAAAAACAACACTCGCTGGCAGCATGAACTGCAGAGGCAGGTTCCATAAAAGATGGTGATTGGTAGGCCCCTATCAATAGGTACTTTAAAAGTTCAGAGATGAGCAGTCACTGAGAGCACGTGTGTACTCCAAAACTGTTCTCCTTTAACCTGTGAATGCAAACACCCACCATGAAAATTCATCTCAGAACCTTTTCAAAATTCCTATCTAATCACTAGGGAAAGTGCTTCAAGTGCTCCATCCATGCTTGGCTGGTCAGGATTGTGTTTGTGTGTGTGTATTTTCTGGGATAAAGGGTACAACCATAGGAACATGGAACGTAAGAACTCTCCATGCATGCGGCAAGATCCACGAACTCACACACGAGCTGAAGCGATACCGTTGGGACATCATTGGACTAGCCGAGGTCAGGTGGCTAGGCTTTGGAGAAACATCAACAGACGAAGGGCACAAGATCTGGTTCTGTGGAGAAGACACAAAACATGAACACGGGGTCGCTTTCATCGTTAGAAAGGAGGTGGTCAATAGTGTTATCAGCTGCACCCCTGTCTCCAGTAGGCTCAAATTCATCCGTATTTCAGTGAGACCACACAACATCACCATCATCCAGATCTACGCTCCAACATCTCAACAACTGCCAGCAGCGCAGTCCTACTCAACGGAGAGATGAGGAACTTCTTCAGGACAACAGTAGGCGTCCGCCAGGGATGTCTGCTTTCGACCGTCCTGTTCAACCTCTTCCTTGAGAAGATCATGCAGGAGACCCTCCAAGACCACCACACGTCCATCTCCATCGGCGGTAGGCCTATATCCAACCTCAGATTCGCCGATGACATCGACCTTATGGGAGGCAGCAACAGTGAACTGCAAGACCTCACTGACAGACTTGCAGACAGAGCGAGAGCATGTGGGATGGAGGTCCGCACGGAGAAATCAAAAACGATGGTGAACAGCACGACCGACACCAGTGCAGACATCACCATGAACGGCAAGAAGCTAGAAGAAGTCACCAGCTTCAAGTACCTGGGACAACCCTGTCCAAGGACGGCACCAGTACCACGTACGGAGGTCCGCATAAGAATAGCCATGGCGACTTCAGCGATGGCCTGACTGAGCAGGATGTGGAGAAGCAACTCCATTAGCTTCTCCACCAAGTACAGACTCTACAAGTCCCTGGTGGTTTCCATCCTACTCTACGGCTGTGAGACCTGGATGTTACTGGCGGACACAGAGCGAAGGATCCAGGCATTTGAGTCCAAGTGCCTCCGAAGACTGCTCCACATCTCCTACTTGAACCACAAGACGAATGAGTTTGTGCGGAACATGACAGCAGCACTTGTAGGCCCACAGGAACCCCTTCTGGCGACCATCAAGCGACGCAAGCTGGCCTGGTTTGGCCACATCACCAGGCACGACTCCCTGTGCAAGACTGTACTGCAGGGCACACTAGAGAGCGGTCGTCACCATGGTCGACAGAGAAAGAGCTGGACGGATAACGTCAAGGAGTGGACGGCCCTCCCCATGAAAGAGCTGCTCAAAACAGCCACCAACAGACCTGAATGGCAGAGGATCTCCGTGTCGTCGTCCCTCGTGTCCCCCCGAAGGCCAAAGCGGTCGAGGGAATGAGGGTAGGTGAGGTGATTTTCTGGGATGATCTGTTGACTGCTGGTGCATTTCTTTGCGTTTTCTGTTAGATTCACTGCATGTTACACAAGACCTGCAAGAGAAGAAATCTAGCAGAGAACAGACCAGGCACCAAGAAAAAGAGTGATGGTTTTTGGAGCTCCTGCGCAAGTCTGTATTCAATTGGGTACATACAGTCCTAATCTTGTTTGGTAAGGAGGGAAAGGACTTTGTGATTGTGACAACCTGTGAAATTGTTGGACAAGGAGAAAAAGTGAAATGGAGACAGTTTGGTGAAGATAAAACCTCTCAGTCGCTCTCTCTCTCTCTCTCTCTCTCTCTCTCTCTCTCTCTCTCTCTCTTAGTATGTTTAAGAAATTGCAAATGTATAATTCTTGCGATACTTATACTGACTCTCTCTCTTTCTCTCTCTCTCGCTCTCTCCCTCTCCTCTCTCTCTCTCTCTGTCTGTCTCTGTCTCTGTACCTCTGTCTGTCTGTCTGTCTGTCTCTCTCTCTCTCTCTCTCTCTCTCTCTCTCTCTCTCCTCCTTCCCTCTCCCCCACCCTCTCTCTCCATCCCACCCACCCTCTCTCTTCAACCCACCCACCCTCTCTCTCCAACCCACCCACCCTCTTACTCTCATTCTCTCTTCCCTTCCTCCCCTTTTCCCAGCTCCCCCCCCCCCCCCCCCCCCCCCTCTCTCTCTCTCTCTCTCTCTCTCTCTCTCTCTCTCTCTCTCTCTCTCTCTCTTACCACATTTGAATATTTTGCCTCAAGGGCTGAATGTAAGAAAGGCAATACTGCCTAATTCACTACCCTTGAAAAATAAAGTTCGTTCGTTCGTTCGTTCGTTCGTTCTCTCTGTGAGGTCGTACTCCCTCCAACACGCGTGCATAGATGCAACGACCCGAGAGAGTACAACAATCAGCGTCTAATGAAACAAAATCACTTCACTCCTAGGACCGTGATTCAATAGCATTTTTGACCAGCAGTCACAATTCTCACGCACCATCACATTCACAAGTGTATGGATGAGCAACAGCATAACATATACTGGTGATTAGTGATTGGGTCTTCAGACATTGCACAGATTCGGGGAAAGCAGACAGCGGCCACCGGAAACGATTTTCTTGGGTATGTCTAAAAGTCATTAATATCAATGTAACGAAATAGTGATGCAAAATAACACTATTTTGTGTCTAAAATAAATAGTAAATACATTTATTTCAGTGTGAAAAATTTTGAAACTTTTGTCGTCTAGCAATCAGACAACTTGTGGCCATGCATTAACATTTCTTTTAAGTAGTCCCCCCCCCCCCCCCCCTCCCCCTTTTTCTAAAGAGTTTGTCTATAAATCTCACGAGCAAATATCTTTTTTGGTTGCATCATTTATGTTTGTCTGTAACGTTCACTGAAGAAGGGTGTGTGCCCGAAAGACTTTGATTTTGGTGTTTGTCGTGTGTTTGTTTCTTATTGAGAGCAAACATCTTTTGAAGGATTCCGTTTCTTTCGCGTTTAATTTATTGTAGATGCTCTGAGATCCGGGTTGGTCCCGACCAATCAAGTGCCGGCTCTAGCGCACGTGATCCGCGGGTGTAAGTCGTGTGTTCGCTGACGCTGCTGAGCAGACGACGGGTAGCTTCCAACGCAACCGCAGGATGTCTGTGATGTCTGTTGCCTTCCTCACCTTTCTCTTGGGCCTTGCATTGATACTCACCAGTGTACAAGGCTTTGACTATAACACAGACCATGTGCGAGTAATCGATGGGGAAGAATTGAAGGAACTGCTGAATAAAGACAGCGTGAGCGTGATCTACTACTTCAAGAGAGGTAAGTGCTGCTGCCAGGCATAAGACGGAACCGCATCGATGATGGGCGGAGTTGCTGTTGTGTACAAGACATGGGAGGAAATGAAAGCATTCTCCATGCAGTTCTGTGCTGGTGTGTCGCTACCACGCGCCACTACGATTTCCTTTTCATTCACTTTCACTTCATGAACGTCTTCGATCACGACATCGACGATTCTCTCAGAAGCAGACGATTGAATTGACACTGACAATGACACTGTGACAGGCAGCAATTAACCCACCATTTCGGTATTTGCATTATGATTTATTTAATAATCCACGCTTGATTTCGTTGTTTTTGCATACGCTGAAGCTCACCATTACAGTGATGAGAGCTCTATACATGCCAAGCGCATGTGTCGGTGAATGGTTGGTTGATTCGGTATACATGTAGATATCAAATAACGAGCTACCATATGTCACCCGACTCACGACTGACGTGTTCAGAATTTAGCCTTCCTGTGTCTGAGCTGCACGGCTACAGGGGCGGATCTGGGGGGGGTGCAATGGGTGCAATTGCACCCCCCCCAGCGGGACAAAAAAAAAAGAAAAAAAAAGAAGAAAAAAAAGAAGAAAAAAAAGAAAAAAATGAAGAAAAAAAAAGAAGAAAAGAAAGAAGAAAAAAAGAGATATGTTGCTAATGTAGTAATGTAAATGTAATTGCACCCCCCCCCCCCAAGCAAAAAGACAAAAAAAAATGAGAGAGAGACTCAGGGAAAGAGATGTTGATAAATATTGGAATGTAAATATAATTGCACCCCCCCCCCCTCCTCGGCTTAAAAAAAAAGAAGAGAGAAGCTGATAAATATAGTAATGTAAATGTAATTGCACCCCCCCCCTCCCTCGGCAGAACAAAAAAGAGAAAGAGATGCTGATAAATATAGTAATGTAAATGTAATTCCACCCCCAGCCAAAAAACTAACTAAATAAATTAAAGAAATAAAATACATAAACAATGATAATACATAAATAAAAAAATGGAAAGAGAAATATGTTGATAAATATAGGGATGTAATTGCACCCCCCCCCCCCCCCCCCAGCCAAAATAAAAAGGGGTGGGTGGATGCAGAGAGAGAGATGCTGATAAATATAGGAATGCACTAGTAAAATTAAATGTAATTGCACCCCCCCATATAAAGATTATTAAATTCGAGGTATGATCTTGTTGCAAAGACTTTTTCCTCATGTTGTTTTTGTGAATTGTGATTCTTTATTATTAACATCGAACTTATTTAGCACTGTACATTTTCGAGCATGTGCTTCCCAAGAGAGAGACAGTTGGTCCTATCTCCACCCCCCACCACATCAGTGGCAAAATGTATCGCCTGAAAATAGCACTTTACACGCTCAGATTGCACCAGATTGCACCATTTTGCTTCCTTTTTTAAACAAAATTCCGGGGGGGCATGCCCCCGGACCCCCCTAGTATGCTCGGCGCTTCGCGTCGTCGGTTCGGCGCTTCGCGCCTTCGCTGATAAGATACAAAACACACAAAAAAGAACTTTGCACCCCCCCCTTTCAAAAACCAGATCCGCCCCTGCGGCTACAATGGATTTGGCTTGGGAAACGTATCGTGAACAGAGTCCAGAGGAGAAGATTTGATCTGGAAGGCGAACCGCTGGCGCTGAATCTCCAGGTTTTGGCATTTTAAAAAACCTATAAAAACCGCTGGCGCTGAAACTCCAGGTTTTGGCTTTTTTTTTTATAAAGAAGATCGGGTTCGAACCCGCAACCTCTCGAGAAAAGAGGTGTGTGTGTGTGTGTGTGTGTGTGTGTGTGTGTGTGTGTGTGTGTGTGTGTGTGTGTGTGTGTGTGTGTGTGTGTGTGTGTGTGTGTGTGTGTGTAAGTAAGGTTCGAACCCGCAACCTCTCACAGGTACAACAACGGGTGGGGTGGCTCTCTCTCTCTCTCTCTCTCTCTCTCTCTCTCTCTCTCTCTCTCTCTCTCTCTCTCTCTCTCTCTCTCTCTCTCTCTCTCTCTCTCATACCATGCATAATCACATTTTTTTAAAAGAAGCTTCTGTGCGGATTCAAACCCGTCCGCGCATCCCCTTCAACCAAGCATGTCCCAGCGACAAAAATATTTGACGCGCTACCTTACTATATAATCTTTGGCGCTACCGAATGAGCTAATCCATAAAGCTGTGAGGACCTACAGTAAACCTGGAGGAATAAAAAAATCCTTCTTTCTCCTTCACCAATGTCCAATCTCCTCGAAATTACGTCACGTTATTTGACGTCAAATGATCACGTCACACATGCCAAAACTTCTCTTGAGTCGGGACAGAGTTCCATCCCTTGCCTTCTTTGCAACACCAAAACGTACAAAAAGTCACTTTCTTTTCAAACCTGGATTCTGAAAATTTGATACATTTAATCGGACCTAACTTCCAGTAAGTGTGCAAAATGTCAAGGAAATCCGTCCAGTAGTTTTTTAGATATATCAGCCGTTAAGTCGGGACTGACAGACAGACAGATAAAGCTGTGAGGACCTCCAGTAAACCTGGAGGGATAAACTTAAAGCTGTGAGGACCTGCAGTAAACCTGGAGGGATAAAAAAAATCCTTCTTTCTCCTTCACCAATGTCCAATCTCCTCGAAATTACGTGACGTTATTCAACGTCAAATGATCACGTCACACATTTTGCATTCGGACTCTGTTGTAGTGTTTTCTTGGCAACACCAAAACGTAAAAAAGTCACTTTCTTTTCAAACCTGGATTCTGAAAATTTGATACATTCAATCAGACCTAACTTCAAGTAAGTGTGCAAAATGTCAAGGAAATCCGTCCTGTAGTTTTTGAAATATCAGCCGTTAAGTCGGGACGGACACTGAGACAGACACACACACACACACACACACACACACACACACACACACACACACACACACCCACACACACACACACAGAGAGATAAAGTTGTGAGGACCTTCAGTAAACCTGGAGGGATAAAGCTGTGAGGACCTCCAGTAAACCTGGAGGGATAAAGAGAAATGGTCTCGCTTGCCATACACAAAAGATTATTTATAAAGAGGAATGGACATCGTCACAGATCAATCTGAGACTTGGAGGAATCACAGCACACAGTAGACATCAACTCTGGTTCGTTATTCCCAAACAAACACACACACACACACCTGTGGGTTCGGAGTAAGAATTGACCCACCGCATCTCCCTACACGAGTAGAGGCAAATAACTAGGGACACCGTGACTTGGTTTGCATTCACTCTAAACTGTTCTAGTTATTTTTGTGCTTAATGGCCTTACATAGCCTACAAAGGCTGATAGGCCGTAAAACACCATCAATCCAATCCAATCCAATCCAATCCCAAAACATGCTTTTGAGTTTTGTCCAACGGCTTGCATTGAGAGACAGTGGTAGGACTGATAGGCACGATCGAAGTGGAATCCTACAATCAGTGGTATATATTGGAAATAAATTGCACTTTTGTATGCATTTGTGTAAATGGAAAATAGATGTACCTAATGGTGTGCTGAGGGTAAATTGATCCACGAGAAGGGAAAGAATAGATTCTCTTTTCTTCTTTCTTTTTTTGTATCCTGTAATGCTTTCTTAATCTCAAATTGTGAGTGACAGTTCTGTGGTAACACGGGAAAAGTCAGAGGGATCTGCATAGTTTTCATATCGCATTCTAGAAGCAGACAGTTTCCACAGATGCTTGGAAATCACATTAGATGTGCCTTATTTGAATGGATAGCAGCAGCTGTTGTGTCCTCGGGTACTGTTTTATTGATTAGTCTAGTCTAAGCTCAGTTAAGGGAAAGAGAGTGCAATGAATATTCTCTTCAGCATATTTTTTATATTTGAACAGGAGAGAAAAAGTAGCAATAACATACAGGCATAAGTAGCATCTGTGAGATTAGGTTGGATCTTTTCCCCTTTTCTTTCTTTCTGAATGTTGATTAGGCAGAGGTGAAATGGCCGAGGTACCCTGCAGACACTTATTAATTAAGGCATTGCAAATTTTCCTACCTGTGCATAAAGCTTACATTCATGACATGTTTCACATACACTATTAACATGTTCAGAACAGAACCTTTATTAGTAACACTTCTTTTAAGGTACTGCATCTTCAATAAGTTAATCTCACTGAAGAGAATATGCTAAGATTACATTTGAGTTGTTCCCAAAGTTTTAAAAAGCCTGTGTTGAAATGTGATTTTGTTGACAGTGAGGTAGAGACTGTAGTACCCATTAAAAAAATTTTTAACTTACCCATACACCACAGAGTCTGTTGTTTGAGTCAAATATCACTTTTAATAAAAATGCTGGATTGTGCCAGTTCTCTTCATTTTGGTTTCTTTTTTTTGTATTCACAGTCTGCAGGAGAACTAGAAAAAGAGTGGAATTTTGATTGCAAGAGAACGCAGTGTGTGTGTGTGTGTGTGTGTGTGTGTGTGTGTGTGTGTGTGTGTGTGTGCGTGTGTGTGTGTAGAATAGTTGTGGGTTAAGGTAACATGGAAAAAAAGTAGTTGGGGGGGGGGGGGGTGTTGGCCTGAACTTTTTCTTTTTAGAAACAGTCAGATTAAACTGAAACCAAACTTTTTTTTCCACTGAAAACACTTTAAAAGACTTAACTCATTGCTTACGCAGGGATAGCATTAGGAATTTTACCTCTGTACGCAGTGTTTTTTTAAGTTTTCAAAAAATCACACAAAATCCAAATTTTGAATAACTGTTTAGTGGTTGGTACCACAAGAAAGAAAATCATTTGCACTTTCTAGCTGAAGTGCTGGATAGTTACAATATGCAGTAAGAAAATTGGGGAAATTTGTTTTTTAACACCAGGTACATGCAATTTAGATTTTCTTTTTTTTTACACCTAATGTATTGTACTAAAAGTCAAGAGATAGATTTTGCACAACAGTTCTGACATCAGTATTTCCACATCAAACTATATTGATGAATGATTGACTACAGGATAAAAAAATGCTTGAAAATGATTTTTTTTTAAAGCAAGTCAGAGAGGTGAAATCAGAAAATATACACTTACTGCAATCTGTCTCTGTCTGAATAGAAGAAAAGTCTCAGAATCAATGGCCTTCTGAGAGAAAGAAGGCGCCCTACTTGGCATAGTCCTCTTTTGTGTGGTACAGTTCATTGGAGGAGTAGAGAAGGTTTTCGGCATCCTCTGCACCTGAATCGATGTCTGTGTCTGCTGTAAACACCGTTTCTATCTCTTCCTCTCTCTCTGACGGCGACAGCGTCTTCGCTGTCACTTAGTGTCAGTCACGAAGTCGATTCGTTTCGTCTTCGCTGCAGCCACCGCTTCATTCTCGTTGACTGGGACTATTTCCGCATCAGAATCATAAAGATCTTCTTCAGAAGTCCAATATCCACCTAGATCTTCAGTATCAGACCTTTCTTCCATCCACACTTCTAATACTTCGTCATTTTCATCACCGCTCGATCTCCTTCGACAACGCGACGCCATGTCGAAGCGCGGAAACACGACGGTGGGTGAGCGTAGATACTACTAAATGTAGCTTTCTCACGGGGACTATACTAAAGAAAAGGTAACTCCAGCGAATACAGATTGGTTACAGAATAAAGTGCTGTACAATTTACTTCCCTTGAAACAGCCACAGAGATAGGAAAATTTCATTACGGCGACCGCAAACACGTAGTTGAGCTGCATAGCCAAAGGGTGTTGGCGTCATCGCAACCACGTGGTTGAGCTGCGTAAGCAATGGGTTAAATAGTGGATACCTTGGGCACTCATAGGGCACAGAAGATGGGACAGCATGCATTTATTTTGTTACTATCACTGTCTGTCTGACTGTCTGTATGTATGTCTGTGTGTATGTCTGTATGTCTTTCTTTCTTTCTTTCTTTCTTTCTTTCTTTTCATGATCATAAAATGTTTAGAGTTGGCAGGAAAAAAATTGGGTCAGTCAGGTAACAGTAACCAAAATGTGTTTTTCCTCTAATCATCTCATGAAAGGTTCATTGTTAAAATTCAATTTCTATTTGAATATGAAAGGGCTTTAATACTTTTTAATTCAAGGATCTCATCCTTCCAAGTTTTACCAAATTCAGTAATCAACCTGGATAATACAAAGTCAGTCAATCTTGCGCTGTATAAGAGTAAGATTTATGTGCTAAGATACCTAATTCCACTGTATACATTCCTTTTGGAACTTGGTTTGATCATTAGCCCCTCTATCATAGCACACATTTTCTTCAGCTCCTTTGGGGAGGTTGCGCAGCTTGGCAAAAAATGTTCCATCTGCCATGTCACGGACTGGCTGTCACTGACACTGCAATGACAAACCACCCACTTTGTCAATGTGTAACCGCCTTGCTTGTGTGATCAGTGGTGCTGCTGCTGAGGATTTGAATGGTATACCATCTCATTCTCAGCACAACTGCTCATAGAGGATTTTTTTTTCCATCCAGCTCTTGCACGGATGGACCAGTTCATGAGAGAATATGACAAATCTGCAGAGTACCTGAAAGCCTATGGTGTCAACATGGCTGTTGTAAGTAACCTGTGTCAAGTTATGTTTCAATAGCTCAGTTTCCTGAAAATGGCATTTGTTGTACAAATGGTACTTATTATTGCTTGTTTGTACACAGATGGATGGATGAATGGATGGAGTTGTATGGTTTAACAACTATGTAAGGCATCATAAGATCACAAAGATCAATAGAGCTGGATAGAATAAAAGCAAGTCGAGTTATGATTTTTCTAGTCAATTCACCTCTGCGATTAGGCGTGGGTCTATTCTTACCCCCAACCCACAGGGAGATGTAAGTGCACAGAACTTTCATAAGAACAGTAAATAAACTATATTTTGAGCAGTGTAAAAGTTTGTTGTTGTTTTGTTTGTTTGTTTTTGTTTTGTTTTTAAGAAGGATGGCATAAATGTCATATATTTGGTTTTCTGCAACTTTTTATCTTGTGACAGAACAAGCTGCTTACTTTCTTTCAAGTTGGACTGTTTTGGCTTTCTTTTTCCAGGTTGACTGCCAAAAGAATCCTGCAGTGGAAACTTGTTTATCTTCCCAAAGTGAATTCAGTGTGTACACATACAGGTAAGTACTTTCCTGTCAAAAGGCAATGTTTTGAAAACTCAATTTGAAATGTTTTTCACTGTGAAATGTTAAAGAAGAATTTATATATTTCCTGAGATTGTTTTACCCATTCTATTTGGTTACTCCATTTGTTGCTTAAGTTTGTTTTGTTGTTGTTGTTTTGTTGGGGGTTTTTTTTTTGGGGGGGGGGTTTCAATATTTGAGCACACACTTCTATGACTAGCCAGTTTTCATTTTTTTTAAGGATAATAATAAAAAGGACTTGACAAGATGGAATGTGCCTTTGATTTCTGGATGATTTCTTCAGTATGTGTGCACTTGCATTGTAAATGAATCCTCAAGTCTAACTTTGACATGACTATTACAGACAGTATAATCATTTGCAGAGAACAACAATGACAAGTGAATTCCATCTTCATTGGTGTATTCCTGAGAGAATGCCTTTCATTAGTGTCAAGTAGAAGTATGTTTTCTCGACAAACTTGTTCTGTGACTTTCGTCAAATACATTTTAAGAAATTTACCAGTTTGCCCCTGTGAATGCACTCAGTTGCAAAGTGACACACTTTCGCTGAGTGCTTTGTCAGGAAAGTCTAAACAGCTGTGTGTGTTTTCAGGAACTTGCTACTTCTAGGGTGTGCAGGGCCTGTTCGGATTGGGCATTGATGATTGAATGGAAGTTGAATGCATTTGACGCTCTTTCTGTCCCCACTCAAAACCAACACACTTTCAATCCCCTTGACAAAAACCCTGGCAGAACTGCTCTAGGGACTGGCCATTATGGCAGCATGGCCCAGCCTAAGGCTTTCATTGGCCATTCTTATGAGAGAACTTTTCACAGAAGGGTGGCTGCTCTCAGTAAGTGTGTGGAGATCAGTGCTGGAATTGGCTTGGTCCACTTTCACGGTTTGACCACATGAAGCCAGCTCTCCCAAGCACTTGCAATCTTTGCTCAAATTCTTACCTGGTCTCAAAGGGAAAGCCAGGACACACAGGGCTGACAAGTCTTGGCTTCAAGGGGGCAAGTTGGGGCCAGCTAGTAGTGTGACACCATGCTGTGTTTACCTGACCTTGTATCCCTGGCTCAATCTTGACTGAGTGGCCTAGATACTGACTACTTTGAGAGACTTTTTGTGGGAATGGGGGTTTGCGTTTGAATATTCAATCCCGTCACTGACTGGGGGATCTCAGTGTCGGTGCAGTTAGGAAAGCTATCCTCATGATATGTCTTGCAGATGTATTTTTTGTGCAGATGTTTGCTGTGTTTTCTTTTTGGCTGGAAAGTTCACATGGTCCTGAAGTTTGATACACAGCTTTGTAACACAGCTGAATAAGTGAGGATGATGAGTCAACACTTCATCACTGTCAGGCTGTCATTAACCCTTATGACAAACATTTTAAGCTTTGCATTACAAGTGGTGGATATGAAATAAATACATATCAATGTTTATTCAAGGTCACTCACCTAAGTAAATAATTTGTTTTAAGGCATGTATGGTTATTTTACATATAATTTTTCCATGTTCTTCTTTTTTATCATGTATTTTATTATCATTAATAACTTTCTGCAATAGTTTGATGTCCCACTTTGAATGTGGAATGGAAAAGTTAGACAATTATTCTTGAGCCTAGATGGCATGTTGAATGGGTCAAGTGTATAATTCCATCCATGACAGTTGCCATTGTGTCTGCTATCTAAAGTTTAGTTAAACACTGGCAACCATACATACATACAGGCATGTATTTATACAAATAAAATGAGTTAAGTGTGTTAGAGGAACTGTGTGAGCAGCTTTGAGAAAAAAACAAACATGCATGCATGCACACATACACACACACACACACACACACACACACACACACACACACACACACACACACACACACACACACACAAACACGAACACACACAAACCACACTTAAGACAAACAGATAAAGATGGTTACATTCTATCTGACAAACATCACCAAGCATTCCTTCAAAATTTTATTTGGCAGTTTGTTTGTTTTTCATCTGACAAGTGTACACTTAATAGAAATGACAACACTCCAAATTTGCTCCTTCTTTTTTACAGGAATGGGCAGTTGTTACTAGATCTGAAGCTGACGACAATGTTTGACGTTAATTCCATAATGTCTAATGTGCTACAGTAAGTACTTATCTGCTTTTTTCTTTGCATTTTTGTAGTTTTTGTGTAATTTATAAATATTCTGTGTGGCTCTGTGACTGAGCGGCTAGAGCGTTTGACCTGCAGTCATTTGCAGCTGATGGGAAAGATGTTCAGAGCTGCACAAATCCCAGAGTTGCATCCGTGAGCAAGGTGCTTTACCCACATTGCCTCTCCTACTGAGGCTGAAATGGTTGTTGTCGACAACATTTCCGGACACTGTACCCCAGTTTAAAATCTCTCATTTCTCGCGAGAACGGACATTTATAAACGTCGTTTAGCTTAAGATTACACCCGAATCACGCAGACCATTAAGGTGCATGGAGTACAGTATCCCCGAGCAAGACGTTTGTCACAAAACGCAGATACATTAACACGGCTGGATCTTAGCATAACTCCCCGGGCGTGCGAGTCACGTGACTGTAAGGCCGAGATTACAGTGTCCGGAAATCTTGCCGACAACGACTCATTCAGCCCTACTAAGGAGCAAAGCTGGTCACTGGGTGCTGCACAGTGATGACCAGGGGTGAAATTCACCCAAAATAATTTTCTCAAAAGGGACAAAAATAAAGATGATGATGATCATTATTATAATTATTAGCATTATTGTGTTGACCCAAGTCTTATCCAGGAACCACCAATTCATGTCAAAATGTTTCTGAAGCATTATAAAAATTTATTTTTGGATAAAGCCAACTTTCCGTCTTTCAATAGAACTTATTTTGTCAGATTTGATAGCCATTGAAGTATACACCAGATTTTTTGTTTACTCCTTTCTTATTATCTGTTACTATTTCAAACCCAATCCATGAAGAGTCTTGAAGATTGGAAGATGTGATACTGATGTCTTTTTCCCTTGAACAGATTGGTTCTTCTAAATGAAGTTCCCATAGTGCAGGCAGCTGCTGAAATGAAAGAGCTCACTGACAGGCATGTAGAAAAGAGGAATGTTGTCATTGGATATTTCAAAGGCATCGGCTCTGTAGGTAAGTTTTGATCTTTGCATTTCATGTCTTGACTGAAGGAGGTGTGCATCACCCTAGTAACAGTGTTCTAGAAAGTTGATTCCCAAAACCCCAGTGTTGGATGTCTGTCCTGACTTGAATATATAACTTGCTATCTGAACAGAACATATTCTGTGATTCATGTGTGTTGTAACCATCTGTGCTGGGACAGGCATTTCATGGGCAGGGGGCAAATCAGGGCAGCCACAGTCCACATTTCCCATTGCTGATTATACACAGTGATTAGCCCATTAGTGATGGGGGCACAGACATGATAAGACAGCAAGAGCCCTAACCGAGGGCACCAGGTGTTGCTGTGGAGATGAGCCAGCTGTGCCAGGAGAGGGCAACCACTGCTTGCCACGTGTAGGAGTGTTCTGTCCAGGTGTAGATGCACAGGTGTGCCCAACTTCCAGTCAGCAACGTGGACACCTCCACATCCTGGTTGCCTTGCCTGCTCCAGGCAGATCTGAGCCAGATGTGTTCCGTTCCTCCAATATGGGAATGGAGAGAAAAGGAATGAAAAGATGTTGCATGATTGCAGTCAAAGTTCCTGTTTCCTACATTGGATTAGTCACCTTTTGCTGTAAACTGCTCTAGTCCTTTTGCAGTGTTGATGCCTCAGATTCATCAGATACCTCATCAGTGAAATACTTACTGTTTAAATGGGGGTTTATTAAATGCATTGTAGCTTCCATTTGCACAATGGTAAATTAAGAAGGGAAGTGCAAGACATGCAGGCAATTTTCTCTGTGTGTGTGTGCGTGTGCATGTGCGAGTGTGCGTGCGTGTGTGCGTGTGTGTGCGTGCCTGTGCCTGTGCATGCACATGCTTATGTGTATCTCTGTAAGTGTGAGGGCACAATGGGTGTGGTGTGTGTCCATGCATGGTTGTGTGTGTATGTGTGTGTATATATATGTATTTGCATTTATGCACAACGGTAAATTAAGAAGGGAAGTGCAAGACACATGTGCTTACATGTGCAAATACTTTTTTAAAGCAGTTCCAGTGTCTTGTGCACAGTGAAAAATTTAGGGGAAGAGTCTTGTTGGTTTTTATATTAGATGACACATTTACACAAAGTATTCTAAACCATTTTTGAGCTAGGGTGGAAGGGTTGGGACTTTGGTCTCCAGAATAAAGTGTAGAAATTACTTTTAAAGTTCTTTCTTTTGACAGCAAGTGGAGTTCAGCCTTCCCAATGACTGTTTTGTGCACTATCAGAGTTCAGCACGGGCATTTAGAATTAATTGGAAATAACATGTATATATGACAGCAAATGACTTCTATCTTATTTATGTAAAGCAACATATTCATTCCCCCCGACACAGCATGGTGATCAATGAGAAAATATCTGCTTAGTCTGCTCTCGATTTTGAGGAAACTTCAGTCAGACTTTCATCAAATCCAGACATAATCTTTAACTGTATGTTAACTTCACGTTCACTTTTTGGGGGTAGATAATCACTCAATTTTTTATGTAGGAAATGGAATGCAACAACTTTTGCATTGTTTAAGTGGGGGGAAAATTGCTGTCAGAGTTATGAATGCTTTTTTTTTTACTCTACATCTTGGCTAAGGAAACTTGTGGGTCACAGTAATATGAATCAGCATTCTTGTGTGCTCCAGAACTTTAGCAATTCTAATTCATTTGTAAGAATCTAAATTATATTTTCCTAAACTACTTGACAGAGGTTATGCAAAGACTGATGAAAGAGAAATGTCAATAAACAATGTTTGTCTTTCAGAACACAGGGCATTTATGGAGATAGCATTTGCCTACCTGGACAAGTATGCATTTGCTGTTACCACACAAAAAGAGACTGTAGCAAGCATGGCGTAAGTTTTACCTCTCTGTCCTTCTACTTCCCCACTCGTTGATGTGTTGATATCTTGGCATACCAATGTATTTGCAGTGCTGTACAGAGCAGTTTTTCTGTCACATTTTCTCACTCCCATTCCATTGATATCCAATGTAACACAAAGCTTAGATTCCACAGAAAGTTTTGACACTTTTACATATATATATATATAGATTTTAACTGCACTTTTCTACATCAGTGAACACTAGAGCATTATACTGTTTTACCATTTTAGGCCAGAGGAGTTTGCTGAGTCAGACGTGGCCTCCATGATAGCAGTGCTGTATTGTGCCGAAGCCAAAGGCGACATGCCATGCGAGAGCTCCATCTACCTTGGCACACATGACCTGCCATCCCTGGCCAAGTTCTTCCGCATTCTGCAGCACCCTGTGGTCAGTCTCTGCTGTTTTCACACATGCACACACACACACACACACATACACACACTCGCACTAACACACACTCGCACTAACACACATACAGTGTATACACACACACACACACACATGTACATGCAACATACCCACATACATGCCTGCACAAACACAGTTAGCATTTCATCTGTTTCACTTCACACACAATGATGCTGTTTGTCAACATCTTCTCTTCATTTCAATTATTGTCTTTGCTTTTTCTCTGACTCCATTACTCTAATTGGACACTCAGACTTCAGCCAGTAGAATCTGCTTCCTCTGCAAACGCCATAGGCCTGTTCAGGAGGGCAAGTGCTTGCAAGCCCTTGCTGTGCTAGCCTCCTGAACAGAGTATTTTTGGGGATTAGAGAATGCTGCTTGAAGTTTCTACTTCTACTACTACTACTACTACTACTACTACTACTACTACTACTACTACTACTACTACTACTACTAACAATACTACTACTACTACTACTACTACTACTACTACTACTACTACTACTACTAACAATACTACTACTACTACTACTACTACTACTACTACTAACAATACTACTACTACTACTACTACTACTACTACTATTTCTACTACTACTACAAATACTGCTACTCATACTACTACTTCTCCTACTACTAACAGACTGGCAGACATGTGTAGGCCTAACCAGGAGGTGAGCACTACTACTACTACTACTATTTCTACTACTACTACAAATACTGCTACTCATACTACTACTTCTCCTACTACTAACAGACTGGCAGACATGTGTAGGCCTAACCAGGAGGTGAGCACTCACCCTTATGAACAGGCCTTTTTAGATTATGAATCTTTATTAACCTTCTCCTTTTACATGACCTCAGTCCTCTGCAAACAGACAACAACACCATTCAAGTGTCTGCACACGGGTATGCTACCGACAGTGAAGCTCCACTGCCTGTTTCCTCCTGCCTCACCAATCTATTAGTTTAACCATTTTACCAGTCTAATAATTGTGTAGCTTCAATGCTTTGGAATAACTTGATTATATAATCATTATTGCATTTCATGTTTTGATAAGATCACTGGTAAACCTATCTTCTGTTCCCATCTTTGTTGTTTCCTGCACATTTCCCAATGTCAGGTAAGATCAAGTTGTTTCTGAAGAGGCTGTCATTTTTTAAACTCATTTTCTGCATCTTCTTGCTTGTCCTTCAGAGAAAAAGAAGACTGTGACTTCATTCCATGTTGATGATTGAGATATGATTAGTCCTAAGGTGGTTGATAAGGTCTCTCTGGGTCCGAAAGACCCTCCCACCCTCGTTTTCTCTCTGCCGCTACAGTCCTCCTCTTTCCCAGTACCTGGGACCCTGCTGTCATCCTGCCATGCAAGCAGGGGCAATCTTGTGCAAGTGACTCCCAGGCATCCATGTTGATCAGTAGGGCTCTGAAGGAGCTTCTCAGGCAGTCCCTGAGCACTTTTTGGGTCCCCCAGCAGCCCTCTTCCCCTTGTAGAGGTCTCCATACAACAGCTTCTTAGCAGTCAGTTGTCTGGCATACAAGCTTCATGCCCTGCCCACCTTGCCTGAGCCTTTAACATGAGGGTGTGGATGCTTGGCATGTGTATTGTACCCTGTCCTGGTCTGGCATGCAGTTTGGTGGAAAGATTGACTACAAATTTACCCTCTCCAGTTGTGCTTGCTGTTTCTCTCCCCAAGCCTTTTTGTCAATCCCCTCAGGCGTTCACACTTGCCAGTCTGTTGATACAGGGTCACTGTTGTCATCAAACTGCTAGATTAGGGTCAAGGGTTCAGTGGTGAGGTGAGCTGGGGGTGGAAATCAGGAGTGATACTGGGATCAGCTGAATGAAAAGTTAAACTATATTGATGTTGCAGTCCAAAGTATGATGTTCTGTTTTGTGTGCACTCTGCTTTTGGGAGATTTGTGAACGACTGGTTTGCTGTAATATTCTAGATCGTTTGCAATCACGGGAACTGTGTGTAGTTTGAAATTGTACCATTCAGAAATGAATAGTGCCATTTGGCAACGTTCTTTGTCAGTCCTCTTTGAAGTGCTTGTGAGGGAACCTGAAACAGTCAATCTTATGACGGTGTTTGAGCAACTAGGAATTAAAAAAGAAGAAAAATTATCCCAACCAGTGAGTAGGATAAGTTGTTGCAGTTAAAGAAAGCTGCTGGAGATCAAAGAGTTATGTTTGTTGAATGAACATGTTGCAAACAGAGCAGGATGCTTAAGAAAATGCATGCATGAAATCTTGAAAGACAGGGAGTTGTGATAGGTGATAAACTTGGATCTAACCTTGAACATTTCTGTACTTTTCCAAACCCCACCCCACCCACCACCACCAACCTCCCACCCAAACCCCACCCCAAACAGTTCTGCTTCCTTTGTCAACTGAACATATATACATTTTGTTAGAGTTACTATTTGTATCATACATAGTAAGACATGCACTGTCTGAATTGTATGACAGTAACTTTTTCAAACAAAAAATATTCAAACCAAAAGTTATGAAAAAAAATGCCTGCTGAAGAATTCAATGAATACCACTTACCAGGACTGTTTGCAGAGTTTTTTTCTTCTGCTTTCACCTACACACCATGTTGGCTGTTTCAGTATGAGTTGCCCCGAGATGAGGCCACAGTGCCCTGCATGAAGGAGAAGGTGGACTGCATGTACCTCTTCCACAGCCAGGCCACCCGAGACAAGGTGCAGGGAATTGCTGACATCATCCACCAAAACTATCGTGGCACTGTCATCGTTGTCTTTGTGGACCTGTGAGTTGATCTCTGGATGCACATTTATTTAGTCACTTGATCAGCTGTCTTCATTTTTGGCCTGGTTGACTTGTCAGTTAGGCCACAATAAAAATTACGGTAACCCAACCAACCCTATTTTTTCTGCTGACCCTTAACTTTTTTTTTCATGAAAAAAAATAATCATGGTACACAACGAAGTGCATGCCATTCTGTCTTCCTTGCCCTATTAGCACTGTGGGAATCCACTATTTAAGTTTTAAAAGCATTTTCAATAAAAGAAAGTTTGGTATATGTTCAATCTGGTCTCTTCTAAAAATGTAAAATATACAAAATTAAAACGGAAAAGAGTTCAGGCCCACCCACTGACCCAAGTTTTCTTTTTGCCATGTTCCCTGCCAGTTCTTTATTCCATCATTGTTTCTATCTACATGACTTTGAAGCGCTACTCTCCCACCTATGTGCCTAGCTGCCTGCCTCACTTTCTTCCTTCCATATTTCTCTCCTTCCTTTCTTTGTAACTTAATGACATATATTTTTGAAGCTGTTCACTTATTCCATCATTGCCATTGATACTCCACATTAATTTATCAGTCAACCATTCTTCCTATCTTCCTTCCTTCCTACCATCCCTCCTTCCCTCCCTCCTCTCATTCCTTCCTTCCTTCCCTCCCTCCTCTCATTCCTTCTTTTCCTCCTTCTCTTTTTTATTCCTTCCCTCCTTTCTTCTTGTTGTCTTTGTTGACTGACTGACCACCTTGCCTTTCCACCACTACTGACACTAAAAACCATTGCTAGCCACTGGTCTGCCAGCTTTTAGTTACTAGCATTGCCATTACTTTTCTGTCATGCTGAACCATGTCACTATAGTATTACTACCTACGAAGTATATGTGCATTTGTTTTTGCTCTCTTTTTGTGTCCAGTTTTCATGTTTATGAAATAGTTGAAGAATGAAATGGAAAAAGAGTGAGAAATGAAGAGGTTTTTGTGTCATTTTGAGAAATGAAATGAGTCTGAAAAGAATTTGCAACAGTTGTTGGCATGTGCATAATCGGTTAATGGAATTTCTGTATGCCTTTTTAAGGAGCCAGGTTGACATCAAGATGTACACACTGCCTAACACAGAGGGTCCATTCATCCAGATGAAGGTTCAGTCCAGTGTAAGTTTACTTCTGCTCTGCCCAAACTCCTGTCCACACATGCATGTCTGCAGCATTTCTCTCTCTAATCCATGTGCGCACATGTGCAATAACACACAGACACATGCACACACATGCACGCACGACATGCATGCACACATGCATGCACCTGCATATGCATGCACATGCACATGCACACATACGCGCACACACACACACACACACTCACCACTCACAATTATGGATGCATGCATATATAAACACATATACATTCAGTATTCTCCTTCTGAAACTACAAATTGTATTGCATGGTGTACCTGTTGAGTAACTGTGACATCTTTCCTTTTTCAAATGTCAGATAATATCCTAAAGACAGTCTCTGGTGCAAATGAGGGCATGACTCGGCAAAGCTCAACTTCACAGCATGTCCACTACTCTGTCTCTGCTTGCCAAAAGAGTGACATGCACACTACACATTGACTCTTGAGCAGCATGAAAAAAAGAAGGTAATTTTATCTAACAATATATGTGCATAGTACAGTCAACCTCCTCTGGCTTGTCTCCCACAGGAAGAGATGCTTGTGATGGAGGGCGAGTGGAGCGTTGAGGCGGCAATGGACTTTGTCCTGTCCAAGGTGCTGGGAGGACAGGACGAGGAAGACCCACACAAGCCAGGTTTTCCCCTGAGCAGTTCTACCAGGCATGCTGACATCCCCGACATTGCCACCGTGGAAGAAGGTAGAGTGGATTTCAGTCTCCACTGGCACCTCTGGTGATGAAGTCTGATGCTTTCAAAGGACCTGATTGAATCCCTTTTGGATAGGAAAGAAGGAAATGTTGTATACTTTGAATACTTAGATGGGGCCTGTAATTTCTTTATTGACAATGCAGAGTTGAATCCTTCCAGGGGGGTTGATAGGTGGACATACTTATAGCTCGTTCACAAAGCTGCTGAGCGTATCCCAGTGTGTAGGTGTGTCCTCCCAATTGACTTGAGACTTTGCTGAGTAGGGAGGAACAGTGTGGCACATGGCCCTGTCATAGTATACATACACTTTCATCCATTCTCTGGCCTTCTTCTTCTGCATCCTTTTGGTAGCATATATTCATTTCTGTGTCTGCATCAGACTGCATCAGATATCTCATGCTTTCCCTGTTCTCCCCATGTCATTCTTCATCGTTAACTCTTGAGTCCCTGGCAAATTAATTAGTATGAGGCATGCTTTATTTGCTTCTCTGAGGAAGACAGAATGAGTTGTTTGACAACTTATGATTACATTTTTCAGTGGAAACTCAGGATGACCAGGTTGCTGAGTCAGTCTACAGGATGAGCATGTGAGTGTTGTTTTCTGCTGTCTGACCCTTGTACATGTTCAACTGAAAAAAAAATTATGAGATTAGGATTTTTGCATCCTAAATAGAGAGGGACAGTGTCTCCCACCATCCTCTCTTCACCCCCATCCACCCACACCCAAATGAGCGCAAAAGAATGAAACTCTTCTTAACAATATGTGTTGCAAACACACCTTCTCTTCAGTTCAGGGATTTTTTTCCTTTTTCTTTAATTATTTGCCTTGGCATTGAAGTTGCCCATGTCTCTGTGTCTGTATTGGTGCATGACATAAGTTTTGTCTGTTTGTTGCTGCTGTCAGCGCCTCCCCCATGGTAGGTGTGGATCAGATCCCCGCCCTGACTGACAAGACATTTCCCAGCATCAAGGAAAAGACCTTGGTCATGGTCCTGTACTTCCTGCCCTGTGAGTGTCTCTCTTACAGGCTTTGGGACGTTTTTCCATTCCTGAAAAAATTCCTGTAGGAGTTTTGGTATATGGCATGTCATTTGTGTTGCATTCTTTCACACAAATCCTTTTTTGCACAAGACCGCAGCACACTTGATTCGAGAGAGAAAATGGGCATCTTTATTAAGAAAGCTTAGTAACCAAAGATTAACACACATCCATTATTCTTTCTTAATAAAGAGCCAGTGACACCATATATTATACATACGACAGTATAATAATCATAGCAGCATGCCTCAGAACCTCAAAAATATTATTGCTTATATAACACGGCTGAGGTTGTGCAAACAAATGTACACATCACTCACATTGCAAATTTTCCTCTTCAGAAACAGAATTCTACATTCATACAATTAATCAAAACCATGACCCTGGTTATGACCCTTGTTCTGATCTCAGTGTTATTTGTTCTAGTAGTTTTACCTCACCCATGTACAAAATTATTTACAATCACATCATAACATGTAACTAATCTTCTTGACCCCTGTTTTGTGTGAGGGCTGACCGCCACAGCTATAAGGAGTTGCAGACGACTTATAGCAGCCCCCACACAACCCAGAGAATTAAACTAGAGAGATAGACCACTTGACGCACGAAAAACAGACACAATACCCGGTAGGTATGTGCAACCACCGTGCCATCTGCAGAAAAAGTGTAACGTTCGTATTAGAGTAGACTCCGTGACTAACAGTGGAGAGATTGAGTGTGCAGGTATTGCGTGTTTGGCCGAGTGGAAAGTAATGAACAACTTAACAAAGCCCAATGTTATATCTGCGAGACTGAGATTGTGCTTGGATACTGCCAAGTCCCCTACTCTCACAATTCATGGAAGGCTCATAAAAACATAGCCATGAAAAGAGTTTGTAGGATAGGTTTGCAGATTGGTATGCGATGATCCCTGTGGGTTTTAATGTTTTCCTAGCTTGCGGCATCTTCCTAATGATGAAGGAGTCTGGTGGGTTCGATTGCTGAAAAGGCTGATGCTACTGTGGCTGGGGCATACCCCCTTCTCGTGCATGTACAGATATACAGAAAAGAAGGGCAAGCCCACACGACTCACATGCTGAGCGAATGTGAGAAAAAAGGCTGTTGTTTAGACAACATTTAAGGCACCTGCGACCTTGACCTTGAAGCGGGGTCAAGTCTCTTTGTCATCATACACCATCATGCCGAATTGGGTGTTGATAGACTTAATAGTCTGGGAGAAAAATTCCAACGTTAGGGTTTTAAACGGATGACACCCGACACGGGTGACCTAATATGAAAGTATAGCATGTGTTGAGTTGATGCCGGTTCTCCCTGGGACAATTCAGGAATGACCCGATTCCTGCGCGTGCGTTCACGCACTGGGGCTGGCAATTGTCAGACCCCCCTCCAGAAGCTGAGCGCGGTCAGCGCACTGACCGGAAGTTAGAAGCAGACAACATGAGAAACAATCTGCTAATGGCATCCAACAACCGTGATCTGTGGCCCCGTGCAAAAAATTGTGTTTCTTTTTTCCTTTGTTGATGAAAGTTATGCATCTTTCTCTTTGTCTCTGGCTTTGTCCCTTGTGCATTTGCCTCTGTGTGTGTGTGTGTGTGTGTGTGTGTGTGTCTGTGTGAGTGCATGCACGCACATGTGTCAGTGTGTTTGTGTATGTTTGTGTGCATGCTTGTGCGTGTCTGTCATTATCCCTGTCTCTCTCTCTCTCTCTCTCTCTCTCTCTCTCTCTCTCTCTCTCTCTCTCTCTCTCTCTCTCATGCATGTGCGTTTTCACTCATGCACACACACACACATGTACACACACTCTAGTGCATGGACATGCTACAAACACACACACACACACACACACACACACACACACACACACACACACACACCATATAGTACATCTGTAACTTTCATGCACTAGACTGAACACCTCACCTGTCAGGACATGCTGTACAGTTACAATAATTACTGCCCATTCTATCCCCTATTGTACCAAACCTGTCCCTGTACCTCCAGTTGATGCAAGGAGCAATGCCTTCCTGAGAGCCTATGGGGAAGCTGTGGAGAAGTTCCCAGAGCCAGAGCACTCTCCTCTGGCCCGCATCAACTGCTTTGACTGGACAGATGTGTGTGGGAAGGAGAACATTACCATCTACCCCACCATCCGCATCTTTAGGAAGGGGCGCCCGCCCATGGAATACAAAGGGGCTTTGGATACTAATGCTGTTGTCTCCACCATGATGCTGTGAGATTTGCTACCTCCCTAACAACGTCTTCTGAATCTCTGTTTTCTCTTCTTGAACATGAAACTAAGAAATGGAAAGAGCTCATGCCATGAATTATAAATAATGAAGAATGTAGATAGCTCAGTAGAGCAACCTTTTAGACCCACATGAATGTGAGCAGTTGTAAAAGTGTGACCATCATCTGTTAGCATTATAATTTTTTTCATTGATGGTGACTTGTTTTGAATGTGTGTAGTGCATGTGTACTGGTAGATGTGTGTGTGTGTGTGTGTGTGTGTTTATATGTGTGTGTATGTATGTGTCTAATATGCACGTATGTATGGGGTAGATGAAAAGTTTGTTCTTAGTTGTAAGTAATCTGTCTCAAGTCTTAAGGCTTGATTTTGCTGCACATGCAGACTGAAACATCCCAGCCCATTGGTACTGAAGACAGAGAAGGAGTTTGAGGACTTCAGCAAGGGGACTTTGCCGCAGAATGTCGCTATGTACACTGGAGCCAGTGTTGTTGCTGTCATCCCCTCCTCTTTCAAAGACGGTGAGTGCTACAAGAAATCCAGTACACGAAAGTCTTCATAATTCAGCAATGGACGATTATTAATTTGCTGACAAACATTAAAACTTTGCATTGGAAAACTGTCAGGGAAGCTGAGTTTACACTTTATGATTGTGTGTGTGTGTGTGTGTGTGTGTGTGTGTGTGTGTGTGTATGTTTGTGTTTGTGTGTGTGTGTGTGTGTGTGTGTTTGTGTGTGTGTGTGAGAATTGTTGGGTATGGGTGCACACACACTAGTGAAGTTTTAACGGGTTTGAAGTCACGAGGGAAGTCTGAGAGTCAATTTTGGCCAATTCTCAGGATTTCTGTCAAACTCTTTGGGCGTTTGCAGGCTTCTAGAGCGAGGAACAGCAGCTTCCCCTGCCTGATTTTCACTTGCCTGTTGTGCCATGACGTTTTGTGGTTCAAGTAGACCGCTGCCACCATGTGATATTCGGTAAGAGTGAAGTTTGATGGGTTTGAAGTCACGAGCAAAGTCTGAGAGTCCTTTGTCAGCGAGTCCCAGTTTATTGTTGCCTCGTTCTGGTTGCAATGCAGGAGGGGTTGATTTCCTTGAGTCGTCTGCTTGAAGTGCTAGGATGGACAGTCACATATGATATTCCTACACATGCCTGTGTATGCAAGCATGAATTTGAGTGTATGTGTGTGCTTGTGTGAATGTTTAGGTGGTTTCTGCATTAAAACATTACTAACTGTATGTAATTTCATTCACATTCTTTTTCTGTTTGAGCAGCTCTTGCCAGCTTCAAGAAGGTGGCAGATGACCTCCACCACTTGGCAGTGTTTGGACAGTGTGATGAGCAGCTGACCAGCAAAGTGTAAGTTCGAATAGAGGCAGTGGAAGAAATGAGTTCTTTGACAGTGAGAGGTAGCAATGAAAAATGCACTATGATACTATGATTATTGAAATCTGAAGTATTGAATTATCAGAAAAGTTTGAAGGATGATGGTAAAATGTGAAGAATAAATCATCATGCATCATTTGCTGTGTTCAAGGTGCTCTGCATTCTGACTTTCTAACCGATAGGACTGGGTGTGATACATTCCAAGGTCATTAAAATTCTTCAGGAAACACAACTGCACATAAAAACTTGATACTGCCCATCAGTTGCCTCTTCAACTTGTCTTTCAAAGATGCACATTAATGGGTTTTTTCTGTAATGAAGAGACAAATGAGAATGCATTATAATCAGGAATGCAGCTAAAGTAGTTCCCATTGCATCCTACTCCAGTTTTCATTTGTTCTAGAAGTGAGGAAATTTTTCTCTGAGATGCCTGAAGGTCTTTCATTTGCCAAGTCACTCTCTCAGGTCTGTACTGGGGGAAAGGTTATAGTGGAAAGGTGGGGCCTTGGTGGGATGGAGTTGGGCAATCAATTCTGTATTCAAGCATGTAGAGCGTTTGACCTGCGTTCACTTGCAACTAGTGGGTGCGGTGTCCAAGCTGCATAGATCCTAGAGTTGCATCATCGGGCAAGGTGCTTCACCCACATTGACTCTCCTACTGAGGAGTAAAACTGGTCACTGAGCGATGTCGCAGCGACTGGGGGTGAAATTCCCACAAGAAAAGTTTCTTAAAAAGGACAATAATGAAGATTGTCATAATCATTGACAGTGACAGCTGCGTGCTTGCCTGCTTTCCAGGAAGGACATGGTGGGGGGAAAACTGCCAGTGGTGGTGGCCTTCAAACACCAGGACCCCTTGCAGCCACTGGTCCTCCTGTCAGGCTCCGACATCACTGCTGGCAACCTGGGACCCTTCGTAGAGAAAGCCCTCATCCCAACTTTTGTAAGTGCAATGGTTTACTTGACCACATGTGCTTGTTGTAAGTGTCATGATAGTGATGGAGTTGTTGCCTGCTTGAACATTAGAATTTCCTCTCTGCCCATCTTCTGTGTATCCTTGGGATAAATACACATGTTCTCTGCCAGACATTTAGTGATGGTTGGCATATAGAGTGGATTTGATTGATGTTGGCACTGTGAGGCATGTAGTGTAGTACTCTGCATTTGTGCAGGTGGAGCTGACTCCAATGGTATTCCCAGCCCTCTACAAACAGGACCGACCTCTCCTGGTGCTTTTCTGCAAGCAAGCTCGTGAGGAGAATGATGAGTTTTCTGTCATCTCCAACATTGCCTCCTCAGGACAGTTCAAGGAAATCATTTTCACATGGATGGATGCGTATGTACAGCTGTTTATATTATTTGTAACTAGCAAGTGTGATTGACTGACTGCTTTTCCATAGGTCATAGCTGTTTTCCTGCCAGTTTCATCATTTCTGCTCTTTCTTACTTGTGTGTGTGTGTGTGTGTGTGTGTGTGTGTGTGTGTGTGTGTGTGTGTGTGTGTGTGTGTGTGTGTGTGTGTTTGTGTGTGTGTGTGTGTGTGTGTGTGTGTTTGTGTGTTGTAGAAATATGCAAGAGTTGTGTGTGAGCAATAATAATGATTTTTTTCGAACATTGTTGCCTGATCTCTCAAGTGTTTACTTTTAGACAATTGATGTTGCTTTTGAGTTCTTATGTTGGAAAATTTCATGTGAGAGAGTGTTCAATTGCCAAGTACATAAGGTTGGGCAATTCCTAGAGTGGAGATGCCTCAAAAGTCATGATATGCCTCTAATGTTTAGTTTGTGTCATGACAGTGAGAAGTCAGACAGCCTTGGAGCCAAGATTCTGGCTGAATACACCAAGTCTGCCAAGATCCCTGCCTTGTCTGTGGTCTACAACAAGAAGGTAAGCAGTCCCTGCTAGCCTGAACTCCAGAAATACCTATGTACTCTTATTTAATCCAACATTTGCTTAATTCTTCTCTGAGGTCTCATCTATTCTTTTCTCATCTCATAGCCTGTACAGCTCTAAAAACATTGTTCCCACATTATTGATTTGTGCTTGCTCTTTAGAATATTTTGAGAAGGGAGGAATGCTTCAAGGAAGGGGTTGTGAAAAATGAAAATTTTCTTGATCCTGTAATTAAGTCTATCATTTAATTCTATCCAAGTTCCTGAAAATAATGTGTTTTAACAAATTTCTTGATGTATATACTCAGTCATTACACCTTTTTGTCTCAAATGTGCTGGGCTTAAAACGTCTGTTTTTAAAGGTGGTGAATGAAGTACCTGTACATGTTTCTCTATTAACAGTACATTTGTGTACAAGGCAACATGAGGCATCATAGTTTGAGTGGAATCCTTGCTTATCCGTTGCAGGGCACAGTGTTCAACTGCCCAAACCAAGACCTGTCTGTGAGTGCTGTGGGGGAGTGGCTGAAGGCTGTCCTTGCTGGCAGCATTGAACCTTCAGGTGGGTGGTGCCTCTCTCCAGGTTGACAAGCCTCAGGAGCATTCTCTTGGGTCTGTACTGCATTTTCAAGGCACACTGTGGGGACAGGGCAGGGGTCTATGAACCAGCAACTCGGAGGTCCAATCATCTTCATTTTCTGGTCCCTCAAGAGTCTACTGTTGAAGTGTTCCGGTCCTTGAGACATAGGTCATCCAAAGTTGCTTTGTTTTTGCAATCAGTACTGTAAATTCACTCTGAAGTCCTTCCAGTGCGTGCTTTGTGTTTAAACTTTTTTAAACATGTGATGACATGGTGTGTGTGTTTATAGTGATTCTAAGTACATTGTTTAAGTTTCCACAAGTGTGAATTCATGATGTGTGTGTTTATGGCAATTCTACCAGAGCATCTGTGTACATTTTCGCACATGTAAATACATAGTATGAGTGTTTATAGTGCTTGTACCTCTTGTTTGTGTGCACTTTTCCAGTGATACTTAGTAAATACATGCTGTTTATATCTACATTGATTCTGCATGAGCACATGACATGTGTACATTTCCACACAAGAATTCATGGTATCAGTGTTGACAGTGACTCTGCCTATGAGAATGCATACATCTCCAGTGATACTTGGTGAATGCATGTTGTCTGTACTTTCAGTGAATCTGCCGAAGGGAGACTGGAAGCCTCTGGCAAGGCCCTATGACTTCCTGGCCTTGATAGACTATGAGAAGTCCCACCCTGACTTCTCCCTGACTGAGTTGTCCTTTGAGGGAGACCGTAAGAACATTATTGCAGATTGTGTGTGTGTGTGTGTGTGTGTGTGTAAGTGTGTGTGTGTGTGTGTGTGCGTGTGTGTGTGTGTGTGTGCATGCATGTTAAAAGTCTTAATTTTAGTTCATTCGTTTTAGGCCATTTATGCTGTATTGCTTAGGTTCTGTAACTTGATGTGGTGTGAACAAATGCCTCCCTGATGATTTGCTCAGCCCATGAAGTGCATCGAAAGGGCGTTTCTGTACTACCTGGGAAGTATCCATGTGGCCAATCTTCTATTGTCTCTGGTATCCACTTTCGTTTGTGTGAGAGGAAAAGCAGTATGTGGAGTCTTTGCATTCCTTGGAGAACTTTATAGCCAAAATTTCTGTACATCAACGTTAATGGGTCATTTTACTGCTCGGCAAGGAAAGACAGCTATACACCCAAGACTAAAATCTAGTATTTGACAGACAAGTTGGCATAGCATGACTGCTCTTTTAACTACTCATCTGAATAGTATAACTGCTCAATACAATATCTCTCCCACACCCACCAGCCAAACAAATTGCCTTTTTCCTATGAAGGGTGAACATCAGTGTTTTCTGCAATATGACTATTTTGACAGATTGTACACGTTAATATTTTTGGTGGTGTTATTTGTAATGATGCGAGTCAATTATATATTTAATGACTGCTTATAAAAGTAACTGAATACTTTTGTGTCTCCTTTAATTGAGAGTGTTATTGTCTGACTTTTGCAGGTGGCGGTTCACAAGACAAGGCGACCCTGGAGCAGGATGAGGAGACAAGGGGTGAGCTTTTTGAACTGCACCAAACCAGAGTCTACCGGAAGGACCGGGGTCCTCAGAGTGTGCACTCCCATGCACACACAGAGCTGTAGCTCCGCTCCATCTCCTCTCTCCGCCGATGGCTCCTCACTTCTCTCCTCAATTCCTTTTGGACCTCGAGCAAAGAACAACTTATGAAGAAACATGGATCTGATGGGCACAGTGTTCGCTCTGCCTGTGGTTTGAGGACCCTGACAGCAGTCTGTTGCTGATTATCTGTCAATATGTCCTGAATGTGTTTGACCTGTCTTTTGTTCTCAAGTGCATTGGGCAGGAAAGTTCAGAGTTGAGAGATTAATTCCTATGGGCACTGATCAAAACCAGTTGAGGGGGCATCTAAAAAGGGACAGGGATGCAAAACATTGCGCCATATGCTTGCAAGGAACCGTTTGTTGGTCTGCATGTTTTGCAAAAACCTCAGTTCTTACAACCCCCATGAAAATTCATAATCAAATTGTTGTTGATGAATCAAAAGCATAATAATTTTGCCTTGTGAAATCATTTATACCTTTGTTGTGTTTTTCATTATTTATTAGACTGTAAACACTAATTTGGTTGAAAATATAATTTTTCTTTTTTTTTCTTGTTTGCCTAAGGTTTTAACATCAGTAGAATGCTATACAAAACTGGTCTGATGTCGATCTTCCAATATTCAGCATTTATTAGTAGATTACAGTCTTGAAGGCAGACTGTATTGAGCAAGTACAAATCTATTAGACATATTGTCTGCTTCCTTGAAGTAAATTCAGGCTCGGCGATGCACTGTAAAATGTATGAATACAGATTGCTCTCTACTTTCTAAAGGGACCTCTTAAGCACTGAACAGAGATGTGAATGAGTGTGTTACTGCATGTAATGTCCACTTGGATTTGCAACATGTCTTCCCTAGTTTCCACGTGACTATCATACACTGCCAACTACTGCTTTGTCATCTCATGGGAAGCTACCTTTACCTCATCGACATCACCATCAATTCTCACTACATGTTGGAATATGTGAAAGGATCATATGGGTGTCAGTGTATGAAATGAGGGAGACCAGTAAGTAAGGAAACAACAGTCACTCACACCAGTCACAAGAGTTTTTGCATTAGTTGGAAGCAACATGAAGCCAAATTTCATACCCTGGATCAGAACTTTGCATTGCTTTGATAACTGGCAGATGAGGGTGAATCATCTGATGCATGCATTGCTTGAAAACATCAATGATTATACCTCCTTTT
>JAWQFJ010001670.1:0-10000 GCA_034096865.1 Theodoxus fluviatilis
ATTTTATCAAAACCAATTGAAAAGCACGTTCACAAACATCTGTTGGCATTTCTTGATCGGCACAGTCTTCTACACCCCCTTCAATCGGGCTTCCGACCAAAACATTCCTGCCATACTGCATTATCCCACCTGATTGACACCTGGCTGCACGCCATTAACACCTCGAAAGTTATAGGATCTGTCTTCCTAGATTTCAGAAAAGCTTTTGACATGGTACATCACGACATACTATTGGATAAACTGACTCTTTATTTTCATGGTCACACGACTGTGAAGTTTTTTCAGTCATTCCTGGATAATCGACAACAATGTGTCCAATTCGATGGGCACGTTTCCAAGTATGGTATTCTAAAAGCCGGTGTCCCACAGGGATCTGTACTAGGCCCCCTTTTATTCTGCTTATTCATAAATGACCTACCCTTGCATATCACAGATAGAAAGGTCTCATGTAACATGTTTGCAGATGATACAACGCTGTCTACCGCGGACAGCTCAATCGAAACTGTGGCAGATAAACTCCAAAAGAGTCTTGATGAAATATGTTGCTGGTGTCTTTCAAATCATATGGTCCTCAACCCGTCCAAAACCAAGTATATGGTGATAACCACAAGGCAAAAACATCAACTACATCCTTTGTCACTCCCACTCTCACTTGATGCAGAGCCGATAGAAAAGGTGAAAGAACACAAAGTGCTTGGGGTGATGATTGACGAACAGTTAGACTGGAATTCACACATAAATCTAATGTGCAAAAAGATTTCAAGCAATCTCTTTCTACTGTCAAAGCTGAGGCACTTTGTAGACACGGAAACCTGCAAAATCTTTTTCAGTGCCCACATCATATCACACATCAATTACGCATCAACATTGTGGGATAACTGTAGTGAAGCTAATTTGAAGAGAGTTAATTCACTTTACAGAAGAGCTTCTAAGCTTATGGTCCCAAATAAATCTCTCAGCACTGAAAAGAAAATGGAAATGCTTGACATTTTGCCTCTCCATAAGCATCTGCAGCTCAATAAGTGTGTGCTTGTGAAAAAGGTAAAAGATGGCCGAACACCAGAATATTTAACCAAACTATTTGAGCAGTCATCAATCAGAGGACGTGACAAACTTCTCCTGCCTCAGCCTCGCATCGATTTGTTCAAATCGAGCCTATCTTACTCTGGGGCTGCTCTGTGGAATACACTGCCTGATGACATAAAATGTATCAAATCTTTGCCTATGTTCAAAGACAAAATTCGCATTATTCTCAGGCATCATCCTATGACATAGTTTTCCACGCTTTCATCTGGCGTCTAGACAGTGGAACGGCTAAGTGTGTATTTGTGTATGTTGTCCATTTCTCACATATATGCTTACTTCAGGCCTCCCCTGCTGAACTATCGAGGGGTTCCGGCTGATTGGGGGTGGGGGAGTAGGGGAGGGAGTGTACACCAAGAGGCTAGGACCTACTTGTATGTTATTTGTTTTTAACATTTGGATGTTTAGAAAATTGTTTTTTATGCATATGTCATTGTAGTTGATTCAAGTTCCATATTTAAAATTTGCTTCTCTGGTACACTATCTACCCATTTTTAGTATGTTTAAGAAATTGTACATGTATAATTCTTGCGATAATTATAATGACTATCTCTCTCTCTCTCTCTCTCTCTCTCTCTCTCTCTCTCTCTCTCTCTCTCTCTCTCTCTCCTCCCTCCCTCCCTCCCTCCCTCCCTCTCCCCCACCCTCTCCCCAACCCTCTCTATCCAACCCACCAACCTTCTTCCCTTCCTCCCCCTTTCCCCAGCTACCCCCCCACCTTCTTCCCTTCCTCCCCCTTTCCCCAGCTACCCCACCCCTCTCTCTCTCTCTCTCTCTCTCTCTCTCTCTCTCTCTCTCTCTCTCTCTCTCTCTCACCACATTTGAATTGTTGCCTCAAGGGCTGAATGTAAGAAAGGCACTACTGCCTAATTCACTACCCTTGTAAAATAAAGTTCGTTCGTTCGTTCGTTCGTTCTCTCTCTCTCTCTCTCTCTCTCTCTCTCTCTCTCTGTGTGTGTGTGTGTGTGTGTGTGTGTGTGTTTACACATCGACACTAAAAGATGACAGCAGCAGCTGTCTGTGGAGTGAAAATTGGACGCACTTCAGCTATCACTGTCTCCACTGCTTAATTGTGCTTAAACTGACTTTACCAGGCCGGGTGTCCTGGGTAGTGCGCAGTGGTCAGTTTCGCCAACTTGGCCATGCTTGTTAGTACATATAGCCTCTTTGGACGACGTAGTGGACACGGTCACTGGGCTCTGACGTAGGCAAGGATTGGACTTGGCATGGACACTACATCATATGATGTAGTGTCCATGGACTTGGGGACTGACATCACAGTTTCCAGATCGGACTATTGAGCGCGCGTCTTGTAGTAGGCCTACTGTAGGGTAAGTTGGCCTACATGGATTGGACCGTAGACAGAACGGCCGACATTTTGTATTAGGAGAAAGGAAACAATAGTTGTGGTTACGATAACCCAACCGACCTTCTCTTTTTTTTCTGCCAATCCTAAAGTTTTGTTCAATCGTGCGTGGGGAAAAGGGATGGGGATGGGGGTGGGGATGAGTGGGTGGGTGGGTGTGGGTGGGGAGGATGAGAAAAAAACGATGGTAATCAACGAATTATTTGCTATCCCATCCTCCCTGCCTTATGAGCAAACGGGGAATCCGCTAAGTTTAAAAAAAAAGTTTTTTTCAGAGAAAGAGAAATTGGGATTTAATGTTCAATTTTGCTCCTTCTATAAAAAAAAACCCCGCTATTTCTAAAACAGTGAAGGCGACCTACTGGTCTCATTTGTTCAGGCCATTTTACCTTCACAGCTATTTGTTCTTTTGGCCTTACAGGCAACCACAGCAACACACAAACTTCTTGGCAACACAAGCTATGTGAAAAGTTTTACAATGAGGGGAAAAACAGGGGTGGGGGTGGGGTGGGTGGGGGTGGGGGTGGGTGGGGAGAGAGACTAATGCGATATGGTCTAAGTTTTTTACGACGCTCTTCTTCTTCTTCTTTTGGGGGGGGGGTCTTTTTTTAAAAATGATGTTGCCATTTATAGTTCATTATGCTATGTCGCTATTGCTATCACAATCGGTATGAACTGGTTCATGAACAGAAAGTTTCATCGCTACAAAATTACCCACGATGTCATTCTTGTGGTCTTCGTAAGTTTCCCATGGAGCACTGAATTTATTTGCTGAAAAGGAACTCAGTGACGTTATACTAGAAAATGATATGGCACCGTGAGCTCTGATCTTGCCGCTGTTGCGGCGTAGAAGATGGTACGCACTGCCATGAAGTTGCACTGAATTGAATTTTATGGCTCCCACGTTACAAGGGTAATGCATTAGGCGGGGATGCATATCTTACACTAAGCCCTTGAACACACTCAGATTCACACAAACACGAACAATACAAACAGAACAATACATACAACAAAACATATGGAAATTCAGAAATAGGAGAGAGAGAGAGAGAGAGAGAGAGAGAGAGAGAGAGAGAGAGAGAGAGAGTGAGAGAGCGAGAGAGAGAGAGAGAGAGAGAGAGAGAGAAGAGAAGAGAAGAGAGAGAGAGAGAGAGAGAGAGAGAGAGACAGACAGACAGACAGACAGACAGACAGACAGACAGACAGACAGACAGACAGACATAGACACATAAACCATTTTGTTCCCTCTTGAGCTTCAAACTAAGGATCGCGTTTTCCCCCTCCTGCTCTTCACCATTGCATTTGTAAATAATAAAGACACGCATAACATCCCCCCCCCCCCCCCCCCCCCACCAAAAAAAAAGGGGGAAAAAAAAGAAGTTGTTTTATTAAATGAACTCTCCGCGCAACAGCCATCTGTCAAGAAAGCGACGTAGTTGCACCACCCAATTGTTTTTGTTGTCTCTATCGCTGATTGGTCAAACACACGTTACCCGGATGACCTGCGCAGCTGTCAAGCATGCATCCTCAACGCCATGCCGCGTACGTGTGTGTGCTTAGAGGACGAGAGGACACGCTCGCAGCTGTTATGACGTCAACTGTTTAGCCTCTAGGTCACGCAAAGTGGTCTCGACATTAGGCTGGATTGTT
This sequence comes from Theodoxus fluviatilis, assembly GCA_034096865.1. Lineage (NCBI taxonomy): Eukaryota > Metazoa > Mollusca > Gastropoda > Cycloneritida > Neritidae > Theodoxus > Theodoxus fluviatilis. The sequence continues at coordinate 4,100 of JAWQFJ010001670.1, forward strand.
TACACACTATAAACTGCGCTTGTACCAAATGGATGAAGTGAATTTCTACATCGTCTCTTTCCAAAGCGGTTGCCTCATCGAAAGTGAAACTCGTCTGATGGTGCATGCTTGGCATGGTACAGTGGAAATGTGGTTCCTGTAATTTTCACACGACCAATAGTAATAACAACACATACCCACCACCATCATCACCACCACCAACAACCACAATAAGGACGACAACGTTGACCATCATGTTGACGACATCAGTTCTTGAGAGAGAGAGAGAGAGAGAGAGAGAGAGAGAGAGAGAGAGAGAGAGAGAGAGAGAGAGAGAGAGAGAGAGAGAGAACTGAATTGAAGTGAATTGAATGAACTTTATTTCACAAGGATAGTGAATTAGACAATACCCGCCTGTCTTATATTGAAACCTTGATTTGAAAAAGGAAGAAATAAAAATAACGTCATCAAATCCTTGACCAATTTATGGCATGAATGCAATTATTTAATTCATGGTAACCATTATAGCACCACATGGTACTTACCAGTGCAAATTAAACAGATATGAGTAATTAACAAAACTTGACTGTACATAAGAAAACCGCAAAAAATTACATGTAAAATGATGTGGCTATTGTACAAGTTTGAGATATTTTTTTGTTTGGGGGGGTGGGGGTGGGGGTGGGGAGCTGGAGAGAGAAAGAAAGAGAGAGAGAGAGGGAGGAGGGGAGAGGGACAGAAGGGAGAGTTTTAAGGAGAGGAAAGGGAAACTGTTCAGGGGGGGGGGGGGGGGGGGATGCTAGAAAAGGGGGTACGCTGAATGGTAGGAAGCTGACCTTGACCCTGGTCAAAGCTTGAACCAAAGATCGTGTATAGTGAGATCAAAGATCGTGAAAGCTAGAACTGTGAATTGTGACGAAGGAAGTTTCACGGCCTATCAGCCTTTGTCGGCTATGTCACCACGACAATGTCGAGAATGACCTGGCTCATGAATAAAGCTGAAACGGTCGAAGTCGGTGGTTATTCTGACCTTTGACCGTACCCGCCACTCCGCCTGACTGACTTCACACGCCCGGGGAGTTATGCTAAGATCCGGCCGCGTTAATGTATCTGCGTTTTGTGACAAACGTCTTGCTCGGCGGTACTACTCAATGCACCTTAACGGTCCTCGTGATTCGGGTGTAATCTTAAGCTAAACGACGTTTCTTGGCAGTATTACACCCGAATCACGCGGAGCACAAAATTTGCGCAGCTGAGTGCGAGCTTAGTGCGAAATATGGGTCACGTGGTGGCGTCTATTTTCAAGGCTCGTGATTGGCTGACTCAAAGCCAGGTCATTCTCGGCTTTTTCACTTAAGGCGCCTACACACGTTACGTTTTTCAAGCTGGTTTTGCTCCCGATCCGGCTGACCGTGCGTGTAAAAAGCGGGTTGACAGCCACACGCAACGATTACACCCACACCGCGAACTGGAGCGATGTTCATTTATGCGAAGCAAAGTCAGAATTTAGAGTTACGTCCCTTTGGTGAGCCTATGACAACAGACGCTTTGACGTATGCGTGTGACCTGCCTGTCGGATTTGCAAAATGCAGAACTTTCCCGACCTACTGATGCATTCAACATACAGCTTTGATAAATTAATGCTGTTCATGGCTTACATTTTCTTGAGATGGGGTTTCTAGTATCCCGATATACAGCGTTTTCTGTGCGAAGACGCGATGGAGCGGTGGCGATCGACATTCTTCGCCGGTGTAGATTTGCATTGACCAGCATTCGATTTGTAAAAAGTTGAAGCTTTACCGACCTACTGATGCATTCAACATACAGCTTTGATAAATTAATGCTGTTCATGGCTTACATTTTCTTGGGATGGGCTTTCTAGTATCCCGAAATACAGCGTTTTATGTGCGAACACGCAACGAAGCGGGTGGAGCAGATTGAATGATATTGTTGGAAGCGTAGATCTGCCTTGACCTGCATTCGATTTGTAAAAAGTTGAAGCTTTCACGACCTACTGACGCATTCAACATACAGCTTTGATAAATTAATGATGTTCATGGCTTACCTTTTCTTTGGATTGGTTTGTAGTATCCCCAAATACACCTTTTCCTCTCTGAAGCGACGACAGCGTCCGCCATTAAAATTGGCGACTAAGTCGCCACAACATGAGATCTCGCGTTGCCGGGCATATGAACCGGTCCGGAGGGGTCGGGAAAATAGAGCCAGCCCTAGTCACAAGAACCGTGCCGGATTAGTCCACGGTTTCGATTTTTGACCGGATCGGCAGCAAAACCGGGGGACAACCGGTACGTGTGTAGGCGCCTTTACAAGGCCAGAGGAACAATGAAAATTACAAAAGCTGGTAAGAGTCATGAATGAATGGATGAATGGAGTTTTACTGTCTTTCAGCCGTTGTAGGCTATGTAAGGCCATTGATCATGGAATGACTGAAATCGGTTGGAGCTTGTGCAAGTCGCTACGGTTCCCCCCGTCACTCGCCTTGTACGAATCGCATGAGAGATGCGACGGGTCTATTCTTACCCTCAACCCACAGGGGGTCTATTCTTACCCCCAACCCACAGGGGGTCTATTCTTACCCCCAATCCACAGGGGTCTATTCTTACCCCCGACCCACAGGGGGTCTATTCTTACCCCCAACCCACAGGGGGTCTATTCTTACCCCCAACCCACAGGGAGTCTATTCTTACCCCCAACCCACAGGGGGTCTATTCGTACCCCCAACCCACAGGGGGTCTATTCTTACCCCCAACCCACAGGGGGTCTATTCTTACCCCCAACCCACAGGGGTCTATTCTTACCCCCAACCCACAGGCGAGTGAACCGAGTCATCAGTGAACTACAATTTGGGGGGAAGTAATGTTGTATGATGCAACATATCACATTAAAATTATTTGCAAAATTCCGACTATGTAGAAAGCTGGTGTAGAGGCTAATTCAGAGAAAATGTATCAATTCAATAGTACGCTAATATTCTGATGGAATATTAAGCTTGTCATCTGTGTAGTCATGTGAGCAGAGCGGTTGTGGATGGATGATAAGAAATGATGTATTGCAATGTGCAATCTCGGGGTTATAATGCAGAGATGCGAATGAAGTTCCACCACAGAAGTAGGTATGGGTGTGCGTGTATGTTTGTGTGTGTGTGTGTGTGTGTGTGTGTGTGTGTGTGTGTGTGTGTGTGTGTTTGTGTTTGTGTGCGCGCGCGCGCGTGTGTGTGTGTGCGTGCATACGTGCACGCGTGTGTGCATTTTGGAAACCTAGTACACATTTACTGTTTAATAAATACTAGACAAGTTGGTCTCTTGCTTTTCATCATGACTCGATCCACTAGGAATTGATAATCTGAGCAATGTGTCATGACAAAAAACGTGTGTCAAAACATACGTGTACTGACTGTTCGTCGATATTTTCATTGGACGATGTTGATCAATCTATGTTTGGACACACGTTTGTTTGTGTGTATGTGTGTGTGTGTGTGTGTGTGGGGGGGTTGTTGGTCATGACACGACGTGTTATTTACTAACGCATCATCATCGTTGAAGGGCTTTGCGCAGCGAAGATGACGTCAGCGTCGTCTCATGTGGGATCGCAGGCCAAACAAACTGACGCGAAGTGGCGTCCGCACACTATACTAGGCAGACTACGGCAGCAGCAGGATTAAATTTAAAGCTCCATCTCTTCTGGCCTGGCTTTCCCGCTCGAGGCTGGCCATGTGCTCCACGGCCATGACCCTGGTGTCTGTGTGTGTGCATGCTGCCTCCAGATAATGCGTTTCGTGATCATGACTAATATCACGTGCGCGTATCACGTCCATGATTGAGAACCCGTTCTGACGATTTTCCTTCAATTGTTTGTTGTTGTGTTCCCTCTCTCTCTCAATGAGTGAGTGAATGAATGAATGAATGAATGAATGAATGAATGAATGAATGAATGAATGAATGAATGAATGAATGAATGACGTGTTGCTGTTGTTGAGGCAGTTGGTGCTGCTGATAGATTAATTCGATTGTTTCTATCGTGTTCCCCAAAAGGTATTTGTAAATGATGTACATCTGCATGGAACTAATTATGCATTTCAAGGGGGACAACCTTATAATGTGTTTCTTTTTTCCGATTGCTTGCTTGCACATAGCAAAGGTAGTTCTTGTCCAACACTGGACACAAAGCTGATAAACATTTTGAGTGAATGATCACAGACGCCGATAATTCTTACTGAAGGGTTATAACTTATATTCACATCTTTGTCAGCTCACGTGAGGATATGCACACCGTCAACTAAAATATAAACACTTCAACTATATCATTATGTATTTTACAGTCTTTAGATTTCTAAAAAGTTAGAAATAATAATTGTCTTGTGTATAAATATGCAATACTATGCTATGAAGCTGAATGAAGAGGAAAGATCACAGAATAATTTGAGGCTAGGTAGGCAGAGCAGGTTACACCTGCAGATCAACATTATATTACAACAGCTTAACGAGCTATGCTACAATAAAATAATGCTGCCAATGTACAATGATTTAATTGATATGAAAACATGACTCCATATAGCTGCTCCATACCAACGCTGCTCGGGACCACCCATGGTCGAGCTACTTGAGCAGGCCCCTCGGGCTCTATTGACCAAGAGTTCCAGCTGATGGAAAAGGGGGAAGGGGGGGGGGGGGGGGAGCGAGCGTACTTCCGGTGGCTATCATTGCATTGAAAACTCTGGACTTTTCCTGTTTTAACTACATTGAGAGTAACTAGACACCACCTATAGACATCGTTGCGGTAGGACTTAAAAGTGTAAAATTTGTTATACGTTTGTCTTTGTTATCGACTGTCTGCAAAATTCCGCTTATAATTTTTTTGGGTCGTTTAGTCGTGTGGCGGATCTGATTGTTCAATAAGTGCCCATTACTTCCTTCTCTGTGAAAATCTATTTACAATTATATATAAAAATTGTTCATGACAGATTCTACGGATTATTAGTACATGTTTTCTGTCGTAGCAAGAGCAGTCATGCACGTAGGACGTATGTCTTTTACTTTTGCGGCCTTTGGTGTGTGTGTTTTTCCAATCCGAAGTTTTGCCATTCAGTTTCTCTTTGACCATACCAAAGACCGCCACTTTGATCATCCTCCGATTTGTGGCTTCGGAGTGGCTGCACTTTCTTGGACGGATTGAATGGTTTTGATACACAGTGCATACTTCCTCAGGCGTGACTACCTTTACTCTCGTCACGTGCACCCTGCGTAGATTGGGATGGGTAGTCCTACCTAACTGTAAGAAGCAACGATGTATTTCTGGTCAGCACCTCACCCTTCACTTTCAAAGCAGACCATTGTTTCCTGAGAGGTAGGTGCCAAGGGCGTTAAGTCGGCCTAGAACCCTCACCAAGTCACCATGGATACTTGCGGCGTCAGCACGAGTTGCAGGCAGGTTGTGCACGCGTTCCTACACACGCTACTGACGTTCCGTTGTTCCGGCGAGAGAGGCGCCATGGCCTTGACCTTGCTCAATATGCTCCGCTGGGACAAGGCCAGTCTGTTGATGTGACTACTCGAACTGGGTACTGTTGGTGCCATCTGTAGGGGCTTGCATTTGGGGAGCGTTGGTACATCGAACTTATCCTGTGCTATGGAGTTTATTTCGACAGAAGGGTCTTCCGACTTTGACTGTTGGAATTGTCAGTGGTACCAAATTCAGGATCTAATATGGCATTGCATGAAGACTTGTCTTTAGATGTGGCGTGAACGATGCTGCTGTAGTCGTGAACCTTTGATGCCGCATCTGTCGTTGTTGTTGGTTCATCTTGGTGGTGCAAATGGAGGAACTCTCGCTTGTCGTTTTCGTCGCGGTGGTCATCCCTTGCTTCAGCTGTATCTTTTGTGTTCGTATTTTTCTCCTTTTCTT
>JAWQFJ010001670.1:15000-35000 GCA_034096865.1 Theodoxus fluviatilis
TTCCGTGCCCATTCCATTGCATGTGAACACCCCTTGTCATGTTTCCAATAAACGTACGTGAGACATACTGCTGCGTTTACAATGTAGAAACCACGGCATCCACCAGTTTTCAATACCCGTTCCGCTGCACGTGAGCAGCTTGTTGTGCCTCCAATTAGGGTGAAACTAGCGCCGCTGCGTTTGTGTGTAGAAATCCAAACGTTGTCCCGCAGTTTTATTGCCAACAGCTGGGCGGACAGCACGATGTCGTGTCCACAAGCCAACAGATTCCACGCACACAATGACGACAGGCACTTTTGTTTACCATTTTATGATGCGACTTAATAAAGGGTTATAGTTGGTTATAAAACTCGAACTCTGAACTGTTTATGATCATGCACGCGGCACCCACACCAAGATTTATTGCCAAGGTTAATGCATCTACCCTGTCTGGCATGCCGTTTTTCATACTGAACATAAATTGTTTCTTCTCAACTATTATACTCTAGTAGTTGAGGTAGCCGAAGGATTTCGAAGTGTGAATGACTTTTGAATTGATGGACATGAGGTTTTCAAAAATATCTTCCACACTATCTTAACAATCGCACCAAATATAGCAGACCCTCTCTCTTTCTCTCTGTCTCTCTGTCTCTGTCTCTCTCTGTCTCTCTCTCTGTCTCTCTCTCTCTCTCTCTCTCTCTGTTTGTCTGTCAGTAGTCAGTCAGTCAGTCAGTCAGTCTGTCCGTCCGTCCGTCCGTCCGTCCGTCCTTCCGTCAGTCTGTCTGTCTGTCTGTCTGTCTGTCTGTCTGTCTGTCTGTCTGTCTGTCTGTCTGTCTGTCTGTCTGTCTGTCTGTCTGTCTGTCTGTCTGTCTGTCTCTCTGTCTGTATTTGTCTCTCTCTCACACACTCTCTGTCTCTCGCTCTGTGTCTTTCTCTCTGTGTGTCTTTCTCTGTGTGTCTTTCTCTGTGTGTTTTTCTCTGTGTGTGTCTCTGCCTCTGTCTGTCTCTGTCTGTCTCTGTGTCTCTCTCTCTCTCTATCTATATATCTGTCTATCTATCTATCTGTCTGTGTGTGTATCTGTCTGTATCTATATATATCCCTCTCTCTCTCTCTCTCTCTCTCTCTCTCTCTCTCTCACTCACTCACTCCCTCTCTCTCTCTCTCTCTCTCTCTCTCTCTCTCTCTCTCTCTCTTCAAGCGTTGTGATGCTTTTTGTATCCTGCGCAGGTGTTTGCATGTGCGGTGAAAACTCTTCCTTACGACACTGATGTTCCAAAACCAAGTGCGATTTGCGTGGAAAGATTAGCAGGGGATCTGAAAGATGCAGGGTTTGCATTCATTCACCAAGGGCGAGCGAGAATACTTTTTTCTTCTTTATTTTCAATGTAGTTTGTCGCACACACAACACCATAGAATTGACTTTTCTTGCCCGAGTTTTTCGACTGAAGAAGAATTTCTGTTGAAATGGACCTGGATTTTTACTGACAGACGTTCACATGTGGCTTTTGATCTTATAGTCTGCTACTTTGTTTTCCATTCATCTCCTTAATTTTGTTTCATATGGAACAATAATAGTCAACTTTGGTTCCCAACTCACTCACCCACACACACCCAATTTCGCATGGAAAAGTGTTAGGGATGTAGTTTAAAGATAGGTCTCGTGCCTGATAACTAAGAAAAAAAGTCAACAATTTGTTTTCTAATCAGCAACGTACGCTTGGGACGAAAATGGGATATTACAGAATCCGAGCACCACAGGTGGGTCACAAGTAGCACTGGTCATTTTAGAGATATAGCCCTGTCACATCAGTTGGGGCCAAGCATTTTCTGTTTGGGGGATTTTCTGCCTCAATCCCCTCTAGAATCGATCTGTTGCCGATATACAATGCAAGATATATGATAATGTACACACACACACACACACACACACACACACACACACACACACACACACACACACACACACACACTTTTATTAGCCCAACTCCCTAACAACAAAAAGATAATTAACGTTTTTTTTAGCCCAAATGAATCTTTTCCCGTAGCGCGATGGTATCTACTCATACCAGCGTATCATATATCACTGCAAGGCTAGTTCCCTCTTGTACACTTCCTGCAGTGGAATTTACCGCGTACCGTGTTTGTCTAAGGACAGAAAGCAAATCTGTGGCGTAAGCATAATTTAAAGTTGGTCCAATCAGAAGTGCCGTACTTATGCCTGTGTAGCAATTTTCTCCAACTTTGCACGTCATAGCAGTTTTGTTAAATAGTTGATGCTTTCATAAGTTTCAAGATACAAACATAAATAATGTTAGTACGATTGGAAAGCTTGATCTGTCCCTGCATGGTTCAGTCCCGGGGACAGGAGAAATCTGGATTATAAATTTCTTGCGACTCCATATCGGCTGCTACCCTGTGTCGTTCCTGTGTGTTGTAACCCTGTGTGTTGTAACCCTGCGTGTTGTAACCCTGCGTGTTGTAACCCTGTGTGTTGTAACCCTGTGTGTTGCAACCCTGTGTGTTGCAACCCTGTGTGTTGTAACCCTGCGTGTTGTAACCCTGTGTGTTGTAACCCTGTGTGTTGCAACCCTGTGTGTTGTAACCCTGTGTGTTGTAACCCTGCGTGTTGTAACCCTGTGTGTTGTAACCCTGTGTGTTGTAACCCTGTGTGTTGTAACCCTGTGTGTTGCAACCCTGTGTGTTGTAACCCTGCGTGTTGTAACCCTGTGTGTTGTAACCCTGTGTGTTGTAACCCTGTGTGTTGCAACCCTGTGTGTTGCAACCCTGTGTGTTGTAACCCTGCGTGTTGTAACCCTGCGTGTTGTAACCCTGTGTGTTGTAACCCTGTGTGTTGTAACCCTGTGTGTTGCAACCCTGTGTGTTGCAACCCTGTGTGTTGTAACCCTGCGTGTTGTAACCCTGCGTGTTGTAACCCTGCGTGTTGTAACCCTGCGTGTTGTAACCCTGCGTGTTGTAACCCTGTTTGTTGTAACCCTGTGTGTTGTAACCCTGTATGTTGTATCCCTGTGTGTTGAAACCCTGTGCGTTGTATCCCTGTATGTTGTATCCCTGTGTGTTGTAACCATGTGTGTTGTAACCCTGTGTGTTGTAACCCTGTGTGTTGTAACCCTGTGTGTTGTAACCCTGCGTGTTGTAACCATGTGTGCTGTAACCCTGTGTGTTGTAACCCTGTGTGTTGTAACCCTGTGTGTTGTAACCCTGTGTGTTGTAACCCTGTGTGTTGTAACCCTGTGTGTTGTAACCCTGCGTGTTGTAACCCTGTGTGTTGTAACCCTGCGTGTTGTAACCATGTGTGCTGTAACCCTGTGTGTTGTAACCCTGTGTGTTGTAACCCTGTGTGTTGTAACCCTGTGTGTTGTAACCCTGCGTGTTGTAACCATGTGTGCTGTAACCCTGTGTGTTGTAACCCTGTGTGTTGTAACCTTGTGTGTTGTAACCCTGTAAGTGCGTGAATGAGAATGAATGTACAAGGTGAACATCTGTGGTGCACCTTTCGTGACTGCGTGATGAGTGTTGGTTCAACGTACATGACGTGCCAACAAAAGAAAAAAAAAGTGTCTTAAATAGGAGCTTCCTCGACACAATGTCAACAATTGAAATGACGATCATCATCTCCTGGCAGCCCCATATTCAGTTGTCTCCCCTCTTGCATGACTGCATTGTCAGCTCCTCATCCATTCTGAACACCGAGATATACTATAGTCTCAGCCACGCTGAATGCTCCTCATCCCCTACTCGCCTATTGAAACCCTGTTTTTTGACAGGCGGATATCATTTAGGCGAGCAAGCTTTGGTGTTTGAATTTGGACGAGGCGCAGTGCCATTGTTCAGTCCCTGTGATGGGAGAACTCTGGATGATTAATTTCTTGACCTGTCACCTTAGGCACGATGCCAATGAGTCTGAAACCGACTTATGACCAGTTTTGTTGTGTTCGTTACAAGCGTTCAGATATCCAAAAAAAATTCATCCTGCAGAATGAACAGCCTACCCTGCCACATGCAAGACTGTTATAAAGTCTTTATGAAGAAACGGAAGCAACCTCATATAAAATCCTGTCAAACTGACACAGGTCAGGAAGCAACCTCATATAGAATCCTTTCAGACTGTTCGATTCAACGTAAAGGTCTGCGGGCTGGTGTTCGTGCTCTTCTTGAGCGGAGCAACAGCTCGTCAGCCTGACTGAAGACGTGAGGGCCGATCGATAATTGACTACGACGCCGTCCTTGAGCGCCTACAGTGTGCCAATTCGATAAGGTCACGAACCCTGCGCACAGGGGCAATTCGTAACCTTCCTGATCGATTGCTGATTGGCAAGTCCTGTCATACGTGACATTGAAGATCAATGGAAATGCGAGCACATTTCAGCCACGTGCTAGATAGTAATTGTTTCGGACTATCTTTGGTTGAGAACACATTGAGAACGTGGTAGTAAATATTCCATTGTATAGATAGGATGATTGATCGAATGCCTACGTGAGTTTCCGAAGGTACTGGAGAAAACGTGTTACTATGTTAGCCATTGTCTTATAATAATAATAATAATAATAATAATAATAATAATAATAATAATAATAATAATAATAATAATAATAATAATAATAATAATAATAATAATAATAATGTGTGGATTTATATAGCGCCTTACCATGAGTTAAGACATGCTCAAGGCGCATACATACACAACAATTACAATATACAATAACAGTCAATCACCTCAAAGGTAACTTAATAAACTTAATAACATAGGAGTCAGACATTCACTTCAGGCATTCGACAAACTGATGTACAGTGTCACCGCTTAACCATGAAACTGGGGAGAGGGGGAGGAGAGACAGGAGGGGGGTAGGGGGCTTAGGCAAGCTAGTACAAAGAGAACAGTGAGGGGAGGAAGATGAAAAAATTAGACAGGATCGGGGAAAGATTTCAAGAAGAGGTGAGTTTTGAGAGCAGAGCGAAAGGTCGAGGGAGATGTAGAGTGACGAACAGAGGCGGGGAGATCATTCCAGATAGAGGGAGCCTGAAAAAAGAAAGAGCGTTCACCAAATTTTGTTTTAACTGGAGGGTCCTCCGGGAACCTGAGGATTCTTGTGTCTGCGGAAGAGCGTAGCTGTCTTGGGGGGGTGTAGGTGCGCATGGGTTTAGAGAGATATTGAGGAAGAGATTCAGCGAAGTAATGGTATCAAAGACAGGCAATCTTGTATTGGACTCTAGCACTAATGGGCAACCAGTGGAGAGAGCGTAAGAGAGGAGTGAGATGATCTGACTTTTTTGACTTACAGATGAGTCGAGCTGCAGCATCTTGCACTCTTTGAAGTTTATCGGTGAGATATGCGGGACAGCCGGCAAGAAGGCCGTTGCAATCATCCAGGCGACTGAGAATAAGACCACAGACTAGGATAGTAGTAGCTTGAGTAGTGAGAAGGTGTCTGATTGCGCTTATCTAAGTTGTATGTATGCGGATTTGCAAGTGTTTTGGACAAAGTCGGAAAGAGAGAGATGAGAGTCGAGGGTGACTCCAAGGTTTTTGACTGATGGAACAAAGGCGACGTCAGCGTCTCCAACCCTGACAAAAGACGGGAGGGATGGAGGCGTCACTACTCTCTGAGAAGACATTCGGTTTTGGAATCGTTCAGCTGGAGTTTGTTGTGTGACATCCATGTCTTAACATCAGAAAGACAGGTCTGTAGAGTGTCTAACGTGGGTTGGAATTGATCTAAGGTGGTGTCTTTGAAGAGCTGATTGTCATCTGCAAATGCATGCTGATTGATTGAGTGCTGAGCGACTATGTCAAACAAAGGTTGCATGTAAAGAACGAACAAAACTGGACCCAGTACTGAGCCCTGGGGAACACCAAACCGGACAGAAGAAGGAGCTGAGTAATGATTGTTGATGGAGACCGTTTGAAATCTGTCAGTGAGAAAAGAATGAAACCAGGCAAGGGCAGAGTGTGAAATTCCAAAAGTGTTTCGAAGGCGTGAGAGGAGAGTGTTGTGGTCTATTGTGTCGAAAGCCGCTGACAAGTCTAAGAGGGTGAGAATGCTAAGTTTTCCCTGATCTAAAGAGGAGTAAAGATCGAAGAGGATTTTGAGTAAGGCAGTTTCTGTGCTGTGGTGGCTACGATAGGCTGACTGCATGGGTGCCAAGAGGTTGTTGGTTGCAAGATGTTGCTGCAGCTGGGTGAGTAGTAGTCTCTCTATAACTTTGGACAGGAAGGGGAGGTTAGAGACCGGGCGATAATTTTTCAAAACGTTAGGGTCCAGAGAAGGCTTCTTCAGGAGTGGCTTAATTATGGCTGACTTGTACACGGAAGGGAAGGTGCTAGATGAGAGGGACTCGTTAACAACTTCTTGGCAGTTTCCAGAGGCAGTCTTGTGAGGGCACGCCAGGCAGTCCGGTTGGAGGCATCAGCCTCAAACTCGCGACGGCACCCCCCACCCACCCCCACCCCCACCCGATCAGCATGTTCAGTTTACAAATCGTTTAAGGATTTGTGCACAAACCATTCGTGTAAAAATATTCCGTTATCAATAATCACGATTAGTTTTTGTTGAGCGCCTTGAGCATGCCTTTGGGTGTGAGATTGGCGCTATATAAGAGCCAAAATTCATACATATCAAATCACTTTATTGCAGAAATGTGTACAAAGACTATACATGCCTGCTAAAAATCAGCTATACAGTGGAGTGCTTGTCTCATCCTAAAACCCTGCTCGACTTTGCTGCCCTACATACATATCAAAAAGACTTTATTCATGAAAATTGTACAACATCTGCACACATGAACAAATTAATACACAAACTCTCAGCCATTGAATAACTGTACAGAGCATAGACCTAATTTGGAATAAAGAGTAGTAGCGGCTGATCATATGGGCTTAACACATATCTCTGTTTGGCTACAATATATGATATGCCTTTGTCATTTGCAAAATCTTTATCACAATATATTATTTTTTCCAAACAGAAGTTTACATTTGTAGGCCTGTTAGTCACCTGTACAGTGTTTACCATCAGTTTGTTACATTGACTTTACAGACAGTTAGAAAATTATGATTACCTTGATGGTAAAAACACTTAGAATAGTTAATGGGCATTGACATGTGATCCTGGAAGCAGCATTAATTCATACAAACTTACTCATCAAGTAACACAAGCTGGGGAAGTTGCAAACAAGATTTGGCACATTAGGAGCCCTTTTTAATAGTAAGTACAAAAGGAGCCATTTCCAGTGAGTACACATGTTTCTGTTTGGGTGTACAGTGTTTAACACTGTCTTATATTGACATTACACACAGATAGAAATTACCATGACAGAAGAGACACTTGAAATATTAGTGGACATTGAGATGCAATCCTGGAGTCAGCATCCATTCAAATAAACATACTGCATTGATTAACACTTGCTGGGAAAGCTGCAAATAAGATTTAACACATACCACAATGCAATAGTATATCAGACAACTAATCTAAGATGCACAGAATATGTTACAAACAATAAGTGTCACAGTCCCTCCAGTTCAACAGTTCAAGGGAGATCACTTGGATTGTTTCCCTTGCCCTGTTTCTGATAACCCATCAGCTGACTCGTGGATTAACTCACCCAATTCTGTCTTTCAATACACTCTTGCATCTCTTCTTCCAGATGATGAGAGAGCCAATCACAGCACTGACTGAGCAGTATTTTGCAACTGCTTTGGCTCTTAGGGTGCTTAGCCCTAGCATTTTCAGACCACTGCAGTATCTATTGTGCACATTACCAAGGGACCCTACTACCAGTACAATACATACATACATACATACATACATACATACATACATACATACATACATACATACATACATACATACATACATACATACATACATACATACATACATACATACATACATACATACATACATACATACATACATACATACATACATACATCAAGCGTTCTTCATGCTTTGATGCCATTTTTTGCCATCAGCAACCGATCTGTTATTCCTCAAAAACTGCTGTTACAGTTGACCAGTGATAACTTAATTCCCGATCTTGCTCTACAAACATGACTGCTCCTACTATTTTTAGCTTGACCACGTTGATCCAATCTTCGGTCATAGCATATGGAAACACGTCGTTCTGAGATTTTCAAACTACAATGAACGCTCTTTAAAAGGTCTGCATAGCATTAGTTGTGTGTAGCGGTAGCAAAATAGTCTCGCTATGTGAAAGTAAACGAAACGGTGCATTTACGGAGACTGCAAAACTACGATAGGCTTACCGCCCTGGGATGACATGCAAAAATTAAATTTTGTTATGCTACTGCTCAGAATTTGACATCATAAGTGCCTTTCTCTCTCGGTAGTTTGAGTCGGGTGTTTACCGTTACCTCCACGTCAGCTAATTTCTCCACATGAGTCTCCAGGGAGAAACTGCACACTTCATTGATTGGTCGAAATTTCCGCCATCTTCAAATTTTCGTCTGCTGCAGTTGAGGTTGCGGTTACATGCGTCGCTTCGTTTCCAAAGATGATGTTCCGAAAAGCGGACATCAAATTTCAGCCATCTTGAAATGGTTGGATATATCAATAACGGGTGAAGCTTTATATTCTAACTCCATCCCACGTTTGACTCTCAACGGGTGGTCCCTACGCCATAACAGGATAACTCCAGGGCCCGACGCTGATGTTGGACACAAACGTGACATAAAGTAACGTGTCCGGGTTTAGGTGAAACTCCCCGAAGTGTGTAGGTTTCTCTCTGGAGACTCATTCGACATCAACTGCTAAAAAAGTACGAAAATCAGAACTTGAAGAGTGCGATGGACCACGAATCGAATTCGCGCTATCGACGCACATGTAACCACAACTGCAGCAGACGAAAATTTCAAGATGACGGAAATTTTGACCAATCAATGAAGTGTGCAGTTTCTCTCTGGAGACTCATGTTATCCCTGCGTTCCGTTGACTCTGCTTCATCTCTGCTACGGTGTAGCAGGGTCACGATTTTCGATTGATCGGTTTCTTTAATTATTTTAAAGGCACGTTACCATTAAAAGTAGAGAGTTTTGGAGGCCCCCTTTGAATACACGAATCCCCAATATTATTTCACACTCAAATTTATCACTCTTGAACGAAGAAACGACTTAATAAAAGCATTAGGGTCGAAAATCCATTAATAACAAAAGGGAGGTAACCATCACCAGTCATAGAGGAAGGTCAAGGAAATCCAAACATGTGTGTCGTCTGCTAAATTGTTACTCTCATGGGTATAAATGCCGACGTTTACTACAAATATCAAACCAAGACATACAATCCACTCTGCCACGCTGATGAGAGCACGAAAACATTTATTTCTTCGAAATTTGACAGCAATCGGCACGTAATCCACTTCCATGTTATGTAAACTCCATGGTTCGAAGCATGTTTACCGTGGAGTGACTTCCAATTAGTTGTGTTTAGTATGAGCCAATCAAATGCGGCTACGAGTTCTGTAGTTTCATCGTTGCTAGGCACAGCAAACGCTCTAGCTGCTGTGCGACCTTTGACAGGAAGTTGACCTCTGCCACTGGGTGAAACGTCACCAAAGATTGTGTATGAATGATTTTCCACCCTAATACTTTTATTATGTCGTTTCTTCGATCAATAGTGATAAATTTGAGTGTCAAATAATATTCGAGATTCGTGTATTCAAAGGGGGCCTCCAAAACCCTCTACTTTTAATGGTAACGTGCTTTAAAAATAATTAAAGAAACCGACCAATCGAAACACCTGACCCTGCTACAGCGTAGCAGAGATGAAGCAGAGTCAACGGAACGCAGGGAATTTCTCCTCCCATTTTGAACATGTTTCGTGGGAGGTAGATATTGGAAGACATACTGGTCATTATTCAGTCTAAGGCATGCAGTGCCGAGTATTATGCCCAAGGTTATTAGCTACATGGTACTGACATGTTTGGTCAGTTCTCCACCACTTGGGCTGACATGACACGTAGCTGTGGAGAACACGACCAGAGTGACGTCAGAACATGCAGGTGAGCGTGTAACCACATTCCACAGCAAGCCACTGTGCCTTCATCTGGCGGCAACGAATTCTGAGTGGTGACGAAGGTCGACCAAACCTTGTGCCAACTTCTCGCATGCCTTCCCCGTCTCATGTAATCTTTTCCAATACGATTTTTGGATCGACAAGTTCAATCTGTTTATACTTGGCTCTCTGGCAGCCCAATGAAGTGGCCTTGCTTCAACTCATAGGGTTTTTAATTTGCCATCCTCTTTTCCCAAAGAGATGATGACGAGGGCGACGAGGACGAGGGGTGGGAGAAGCAGCAGCAGCTGCAGAAGAAGAAGAAGAAGAAGAAGAAGAAGAAGAAGAAGAAGAAGAAGAAGAAGAAGAAGAAGAAGAAGAAGAAGAAGAAGAAGAAGATGGAGACAGCGGAAGAGGCGGAGGAGGAGAAGGAAGAGGACGAGAAACGGGGAGGAGGGGGTGGGGGGAGGAGGAGGAGGACGACGACGACGAGGAGCAGAAGGTGGAGGAGGAACAGGAGCAGAAGCAGCAGCAACAGGGGCAACTTTCAAAACAAAAAAAAATTCTTGATTAATCAATTGATGCAATGTGAGAAAACTTTCCGCAGCAGCAGACCCAACAGTTTAGCTTGATTTTTCAACACAATTGTGAAAGTTGCATTCCTGAAGGAAACAGCGCTGTATAAAATTTGGATGTACATTGTACTTTGTTAATAATTAGGATATAGCTGCAGAGCTGCCTTCCAGTGTCCCCGTCAATGTGACTTACTTATCGGCCTGGAGAGTGACATCAAGTGATAGAATTATTACTTGTTGCTAACCCGAGCAACCTCCACACTTCCTCCCATGCATTGGTCGGCTGAGGGAGTTCCCTACTTCCGCTTCTTTAAATAATCCACGCTAGATTTAGCCTTTTTGTTTTCGCGGGAAATTTCGTTCGTCTGCTTCGAGTCAAAGGCTTCATTCATGCTGAACATAAATAAAAGTGGAAGTGACGTCACATTCAATAGATTTTTAAGAAGAAATAGGTCAAGTATTGAGGTATTTCCCCGACCTCATGTATATCAATTAGTATTCAGATATCACATGTTGAATCTGACCAATGGGAGGAAGTGTGGAGGTGCTCAGGTTAGCGGCAAATATAATTATTCTGCACAGTCGGCCATTTTCCATTGCAACAGGCAACCACCATGATTTTGTCACTATGGTGCAAGCCATATGATTATAAATTAAAAAATAATTAATGTAATGTATACTCAATGTGTACAGCACTCATGCCAAATGGCAAAACACACATCTTTATTGTCAGAACGGTTTTAAAGAAGCTTAAAAACGTCACATCTTAAAACCTTTATCATCTTTCTGAGTAATTCATTTTCCAATTTCCTGGCATAAGTACAAATAGGAAATGGAAATTATTGTGATCATTCCTTTCCAGACAGACTTTTAACAGGTCAAGAAAAAAATGATGGGACTGTATCAGTGAATTATGGCATTCCACTGATCAAAACATGTCTTTATAAGTTGGAAAATGAAGAACATCACAGGGAAATTGTACCAAGAGGACATAATGAATTAAAATTCACTACAGTAAAAGTGTAAAACAACAACAGCTTGTATGTACAAAACAGACTCAATGTTACGCATGCTATGTGGCACGTGAAAAGGATGAAAGAAGAGGCAAAAGAGGAGTAGAAGGGGAAAAAAGGAGGAGATTGAGAAAGGAGGAGGCGGTGATAGGAGAAAGATGGAGGAGGAGAAGGGAGAAAAATTGAGGAGAAAATAGGAAAATTAAGGAGGAGGAAGATTGGAAAGAAAGGGGGAAGATTGAGGAGGAGGAGGAGGAAGAATATTGAGGAGGAGGAGGAGGAGGAGGAGGAGGAGGAGGAGGAGGAGGAGGAGAGGAGGAGGAGGAGGAGGAGGAGGAGGAGGAGGAGAGGAGGAGGAGGAAGGAAGAGGAGGAAAGGAAGGGAAGAGAAAGGAAGTAGGGGAGGGGAGGAGGAAGAGAGAAGAAGGGAGGAGGGAAGAGGAGGAGGGAGAGGAGGGAGAAGGAGGAAGGAGAGGAGGAAGAGGAGGAAAGAAGAGGAGGAGGAGGAGGAAAAAGGGAGGGAGGGGAGAGAAGAGAGGAGGAGAGAAGAGAAGGGGAGGAGGAGGAAGATGGAGGAGAGGAGGGGAGGAGGGGAAGAGGAGAGAGGAAGGAGGAAGAATGAGGAGGAGGAGGAGAAGGAAGGTTGAGGGGAGGGGAGGAAGGAAGGGAGGAGGAGGGGAAAGAAAGAAGAGGAGGGGAAAGAAGGAAGGAGGAAGGAAGAGAGGGGAGAAGGAGGAGAAGAAGGAGGAGAGGAAGGAGAGGAAGAGAGAAGGGAGGAGAGAAGAGGAGGAAGGAAGGGAGAAGAGGGGAGGAGGAGGGAGAAGGAGGAGGAGGAGGCAGAGGGAGAGAGGAAGGAAGGGGAGGAGGAGGAGGAACAGGAAGGAGGAAGGAGAGAGGAGGGAGGATGAGAACGAGGACGAGGGAGGGGAGAGGAGAGAGGAGAGGAAGAGAGAGAAGATGAGAAGGAAGGAGAGGAGAAGAAGGAGGAGGAGAAGGAGGAGAAGGAGGGAGAGGGGAGGAGGAGGAGGAGGAGGAGGAGGAGGAGGAGAGAGAGGAGGAGGAGGAGGAAGAGAGAGTAGGAGGGGATGGAAGAGGAGAGGAGGAGGCGGAGAAAGAGAGGAGGGAGGGAGAGGAAGAGAGAGAAAGTGAGGAGGAGGAGGAGGAGAGAGAGCAGGAGGAGGAGGAGGAGGGGGAGAGAAGGAGGAGAGGGGAGAGAGGATGAGGAAGAGGAGGAGGAGGAGGGAGGGGAGAGAGGGGAGGAGGAGAAGAGGGGAGAGGAGGAAGATTGAGGAGGAGGAGGAAGATTGAGGAGGAGGAGAAAGATTGAGGAGGGAGAGGGGGAGGAGAAAGAGGAGGAGGGGGAAGGGATGAGGAGGAGGGGGAAATAGTAGGAAGAAGAAGGAAGAAGAAGGAGGTTGGAGGCAGTGGAAGGAACATAGGCAGAGGAAGGGATACACAGTGTAAACAAGGGATCCACATGGTTTGGGTAAACAATTACAACTACTCTGCTTACATGCCACACAGTTTCTGCACAGGATACGGAAAATGTCCACCACTACACAACAAAGGTCATGTGAATACTGATCTAAATATTTGTGCATTACTTTTCAGAAACCAATTCTATGTTTAGAGGGTGTGTTGTTTGATCTTTTCAGGACACAAGAATGAATGCAATGCACAAAATCAATCATACAATAAATGATTTACTAATTTCTATAACTCATTCAAATAATACAAAGAATTAAGAATGACACAAAACAACATATATTTACAGTAAAAGACTAGAGCACATTATAGGGTGTCATGAACAGAGGTGCACATGGAAACTTTGACAATATTGGACAGATCATGAGAAGGAGAAGCAAGCAAGCAAAGAAGAAGATTTAGAAATGTGTAATGCCAAAACATGAAAAGCGAAGATTGTTGTTGTACCCAGGCATTCTACAAAAACTTCCTGGACAAGTGTAAAACAAATTTGACAATTTAGGCTTCATAAAACAGAAGTCTCTCATCGTGCATATTTAAAGTTGCATTACAAAATCTCAAAACTAGTATTCTAATCTTTCAAAATGCATCACCATGACTATGCTGGCAATAAAATTAAGGAGTTTTGGAATCTAATAACTCAGCATAACTGTACCCACATATTTCCTGCATTTCTACTACATTGATAGCATCTAAAAAGTATCAGATTTAGTATGTCCACTCTGTTTTTGGCATGTTTAGAATTTATACATGTATGTATTGAGTAGATCCCTTAGGGTATTTTATGCTGTACTGTACTGTTTCATTTATCTACACTCTGCTGAGCAAATTTCAAGTTAAGAAACTCTGTAACACACTTGACTACTTTTTAAGATTCCAGGGCTGTCAAGACAATATCATGCAAAGCAAATTGTGAACAGTATCATGCCCGTGGGTTATAGTCAGTAAAGTACTCCATCTGCTCTGCATCTGATTTTGTGAGACCCAGCAGACTATGCACTCAAGAGTGTTTTTTATTTTACCTACAGTTCGAGTGAATGGTTGATTTGGTGTTGGAAAAGTTTGTGAAGCAATGATGTTACACTCATCTAAAGATTTATGTAAGGCTGATCTGGGGAATGTCTGAAGGTACATTGATATACACTCAAAACACAAAACCCAGCACACAATGCACCAAGGAACTAACCAGGTAGTATTAAGACCTTATCATCGGCCCGATTGCAAGGTGGATTTGATGTGGGAATGTATCACATAATGAAACTGCTTCAATCATAAGAGGATGTAGGACTAAATGGGGAATGTATGCAGCTGCATTAATACATGTACATCCAAAACACAAGACCACATGCAGACAACCTGCAAATGTCATGTACCAAACTACTTTGATCTAAAGCATGCTATGATAATTTGCCTTGTGATAGAGAAGGCAGCGTTGCATAATTATCTGAAATAAATCAAGGGCATGGCCTGTCCTGTATCATACAACCCTTCAGTTTAGAACAGCGGCCTAGAGTACAATTTCTGGAATATGGGCCTAGAGGTTGAAAATGGGTTAACTGGCAATGAGAGGTGAAGGGGAGGGGTGTGCCACCAAACTCCAGGCAGTATTTTTCATCAAACCCAGTTTATTCTCACTTTGAGGGCCTCACATAATTATGTTTACAAAAAGTAATAATCAAGCAAACTACAGTGTGAAAACAAGCTTTGGATAATTGACATTCATATCATTGTTGAGTGTTCTCATCACTACATCAGTAACAAATATTACCCTTCCAATTACAAAAGCTTCATCATATTTCACCAAGATGAAAATATCAAGTTGTACAAAAAAACAGGCTATTTTGAAAGACAAGGAGGTACTTTTGCTTATGTGGCATATTTAAGGAATTTTCCTAATTCCTTAAAAAAACTTGGTCTCAGAAGAAAAAAGGCATTTGCTGGAGAACCTCAGAATTTCTGGTTGTATGATAGAGGATAACAACATACTTTATTTGATCACTCCCAAACAAATAATAGGCTACTTCAGAGCATTTCCAAACTTTTAAAGAAATCATTTTTTTATCAGCTGCACTGTACATCTTTTTTCAGACTCCACACTTAAGCTCCCAGGTTTTGTTGAACATTGTTATACATGGAAAATTTAAAATTGCAGCAGAATTTTAGCTCATATTGTGATTGACAAGTAAAGCTGGCACAAAAACTGAAGTTTCTATTTGCAACTTCTGAAAGAATTTATTTTCGTTTACCATCTCCAAGTAAGGTTTCCATTGTCAAGAATGATCCTAACCTGAAGGTCAGGAAGTAAATATTTTGATAATTAGTTTTAAATATTAATTTTGGGGGGATTAGGGTTGGAAAATGGGAGGCGGGGGAAAGGGGGTGGGGTGTTGTGTCTATAATGACCTCATCATGGAATCTGGCATAGTTACAAATTTTGCAACCAGTTCAACGTTTAAAACAGTTTTTATTTTAGAGAGTGAAAGCTCTACAGCAAGTGTATTGTTCTGGTGTACATTAAAATCCATTTCTAAGAGTAAACCAAGATTCTCTGTAGAAAGTCATTAAAATTGCTTCAGACTAGAGAAGTTTTACCTGAAGAGCATGAAATGCTGAAATCATTTTCTAAGCAGGTGCCTTTTTGTAAAACAGTCAACAACACTACTTTAGATTTTTTTTTCCATTCATAAAACAGAGATATTTATTTTATTTTCATCTTTTTCAAGAGGTCCATCACAGAATTCTATTACAGCTGCACACAAAGTTTACCTCAGTATATACACAAATGCACAATCATTAAAACAGTTTTACTATAGATGCTATAGTAGTTACAGTATTGGCATATGAAGCATGTCTATCCCAAAATGAATGGGGAAAATAGGTATTGTTTGTGCAGAAAACAATGAAAGGAAATGATTTCAGGTGAATACATATTGAAATGAACTGAGAGAGTACCAGAATCATGCATGAATATTCCACCCTGAATTTAAAAGAGAGAATGACAATGTTGAATGGAAAAAAAATTACACCACATTTCTATGGAGATGACAGATATAATTTAGTTCTCTCCTCCTCATGCTATCCAAAGAAATGATGAGACAAATGTTCTGTTTTAGCATTGATAATTAAATGTGTGTAGTATAATTTTCAAAGCAATGTTCCTAACCACCCTGAAAATGGACACTGGCAAAGGCCTCAAGTTCTGCAGATTTGTTTACAAATGCTAGAGTTGTAAAACAAAGGACAAAAATATAATAAACCTGTATAAAAATACTTGGTTTGAGAAGAAAAAAAAATCTGCTAGGGATCTCTGAATTTTTAGCTGCTTACAGGAGAGACAAAACATTCCTAATTCAGTTATTCCTGAACAAATAAGTGGCAGTGTCAAACTGGGGAACATAGTTCATCTGACCATTTAAAAACAAATAATTGCAGTTTCAAACTGAATGGAAATTCTCTTCTTATCATTCCTAAACAAAATAACTGGTAGTTTCTCACAATTCTTTTATTAAAAAAAAAAAATTCTATGAAGTTTACAGTTCACCTTTTTTCATTTTTTCCTGCAAAAGCTCTCCTGAAATGCTGAAACTCAGTTTCTTCTGGAAAACAAAAACCTCAACAGAAATGTATTTGTGTCATGGTTAGCAACTGAGTCCTAGTAAAAACACCCACTAGAATCATGCTCTCAGTGTCTTCAAGTAAGGTCTTCACTGGCAAGATAGTCTTGGAATATTGGCATTTTTGGTGGGAAAATTCTCATCCAGGTACATATCTCATCTTTCTTAAATCTCTTGTGCACACACACACACACACACACACACACACACACACACACACACACACACACACACACACACACACACACACATGCGCGCACGCACGCGTGCACACTGAAATGACAATTAAAATCACAGGAGATGTATGATTGTAACAATGATGCAAGGGTAACATATGGCTGGTGCAGCCAGATGTTCCTCTTGTCAGCTGGAATCGCTGGCTGCTGGGTTTTTGGGGCCTGCCCTGGTAGCTCAGTCAGGGGCTGCTTAGGTCACCAGGAAGGCACAGAGACAGTGTCATGCAGATCATTCTGACCCAACCACAAGTTCAAACCACAAAGGAAGATGGTGCCCAACTCACACACAACAACAAACTGGCAGAGTCATCTAGCTTGTGTTGAACATAGTGCACTGTTGATACACCTGAAGGCAGGGCTTTCAAACGACTACAGGGCATTCACAATCTGAAGCACCATGCAGAGCCCCTTTGAGAGCACTGTGTAAGACTGGCTTCTCGTATGAGTTATGAGTGAGATCAGTTTGTTGATGAAGACTTTCTCCCTGAGGATGAGACAGTTAAGATAGCTAATGAATTGCTGATGCAGGCTCTGTAGGTCACTGGCTGTAGCTCTCACCGACTTGATTTTACTTAATTGTAGTCATTTGATTAGTATGCAAACTCAGCATCTGACTTTAATTTCCAAGTGGTCAGAAAAACTAACAGTTACTGAGCAATGAGACAGCAAAGTTCAGAAATGCTTTGAGTCAGCTTTTCACAGGTTGTATCTTAGCACAGTACAGTAGCATTCTGTAGTGCCTTCCTCCCATATGGAATCTTCCTTCTTTTATCTTTTGCAAAAGTGAAATTCTAGTCTTGCTGATGAGATATTATAATACCGCTATAAATGTATACCAGTAATTGAGTGAGCCTTGCTTGTAGCCAAAGAATAATACACAAAAATGACAGATGTATGCAGGAAGGCACAAATGTATGTTTGAACTATTAGCTTCATGCAGATTTTTAAAAATGTGCTTCTAATTTTAAATTAGATATTTTCAGATGTCACACAAGTACAAGGAAATGTGTAAATTCATTATATACCTGCTTATGTATTGATTCTATGTATAATAGCATAGACAAAGCAAGATAAGGTCAGAGATCAGAAGGCATGACATGTGTCTGCCAAAACATGTTGAAGTCTCCAAACGGCAGACGAAGACATTGGAGTGCAAACAGCACTGCACATGCTGCAGTCTGCAAGATTTGCTTTCAGTTTGCAAGATAAAAGACCCCAGGAACACAAGTAGTTCATAAAGCAAGATGAAGATGTTCAATTCTCTCTGCTGTCATTGCAAACAAGCCAGGTTAAAACTCAATCTTCAGTTCACAGATATCACAACACCTTTTGGATGTGGATTTCACTTCTAGATTATCTGAAATCGCCTGTTGGACCACATCACACCATTAATTTCCTCTCTTTGCCCTGATGGGGTTTCACTGCGAGTGTCAAGGAAAACCAGCGGTTGATCGCTTTTGCGGCGAATCTGCCTGTTGCTCAGCCACTTCTGTGCTGCCTCATTGACACCACCACGCTGATTTTCAGATACATCTGAGCCAGAGGTACAACTGGCATCAGTGACCAGGGATTTCTCAGAACTTTGATCGTCACTGGAAATGCCGTTGGTGGTGGCCCTGGCTGAAGACTCACAGCTGTCTTCATCACAAGACAGCGAGTGAACTCCCCTCCTCCTGCGAAGTCCTCCCCTCTCCTCTGTGTGAGGGCCAGAGTTGAACAGTGACAAACCGATGTTGGCACTGCTCGAGGATGTTGAAGGGAAACTTTTTTCCTCATCCTCTTCTGGAATGGCCTCCACAAGTGCATCACAAGCATCACTGATACTGCTGGAACTGGAGCTAGTGCTGCCCCCCACATACATGAAAACCCTGGGATCATCTTCGGAGCGAGGAGGTCTGGTGGGAGCATCCTCGGGAGGTTCATCACCCAGGTAGATGAAGAATGGTCTGGAGTCTTCACAGGTCTCCACAGAGGCCACCTCATCCACAACAGGCTCCACAGACTCCACTTCCTTCTCCAGTGAATGGAAACTGGCTCTGGATCTTCTGGCATCAGAGACGGAAGGCTGACCCTCTGTTGCTACTTCAGCAGTGGGTCTGGGCTGCTCTCGTAACAATGACATCTGAAATAGAAAATCACTCATGAGTTTTGCATCTTATTCCTTAGTTAGAATAAAGAAATAGTTATGGTTATGGCAACTCGATCAACCCTATTTTTCTGCCGACCCTGAACGTTTTTTAAAACTGTGCAATGAAATAAAGAAAGAAAAATGGGAAGAAAATGGTGGTAATCAACATTTTGTGTGCTGCCCCATCTTCCCTACTTAATGAGCTCTTAGGGAAATCCATTATTTCAGTTATTAAAAAAAAATTTTCATCAAAGAGAAATTGTGAATAATGTTTAAATGTGGCCTCTTCTATGAAAAAAAAAAGAGAAAAAAAAGTCAGGCCGACCTACCAATATTTTTTTCTAGGCATATTACTGTTACCACAACTTTTTTGTGTGGCCTTAGTTGTTTGAGTAAGTGCCTATTCATGGCTGGATATGGTAGAGGCTCAGTGTGTTTAATGAACCTTGCATCATGCAGATAAAAAAGGTTCTGAATTGACCACTGTTATCATGCATGTCTAAAAGAATAATGTACATGATGAAGTTTATGGTGGTGCTAAATAATCATAAGGTGAGAAGGTGGGACGGGGTAGGGTGGTGGTGGTGGATTGAATAAATAAACATTCCTGCAGAAACTATTATTCACAAGGGTAGGGCATTAGGCAAAACTGCTTTTTTTAACACTCAGTTCTTGTAAATTAAAAACACAGATAAGATTTAACTTTTTAAAGAGAAACTTGAGAGAGAGAGACAGACAGACAGTCACACAGACAGACAGACAGACAGACAGACACAGAGAGAGAGACACACAGAGTGATACACAAACAGACAGAGAGAGAGAGAGAGAGAGAGAGAGAGAGAGACAGAGAGATACACAGACAGACACAGACAGACACACAGACAGACACACACACACACAGACAGACAGACAGACAGACAGACACGCAGACAGACACACAA